>JANHGB010022838.1:1384-23912 GCA_026283785.1 Coracopsis vasa
ACCACTGCCTGACTTATGGTGTCTTGAATCTCACAAACAGTGGCTTGCTGCAGGACTGGCTTAATGTGGAAGCTGAAGTGCAGTGTCATGTGGTGGGAGGGCTAAGGACACGTGACAGGTACTGACTTGCAGGCATAACCTGGAGCTACACAGGATTTTGAGGCACATTGGTTTTTTTACTGAAGTAAAAATATCTAGTAGGATGTATGTCACATATTTATCATCTCTTGCATGACAAATATGTGACACATTTATCATGTAGACACGATAAATGTCACAGTAAATACATTTCATTCAAGAAGAACATAGCCAGTATACTTAGCTAAAATATTTACATGACACTCATTTTGCGTATGTTATAATGCCTAATCTTGTCCATATAGAACTTCCTAATAACTATTAATGAGTCACAAAGAGTTTACTACAACCTCCATTGCTGCATTACTACATTCTTCTTTGTTAATGATACTTCCTTTCTGAAAAAGTCTTTTATTTGTGCTTACTACTTAGTATCGAACTCAGACAGTTCACGGAAGTGATCTGGCAAAAGGACAGATATTACAATGTATTGGCTACTGCTAAGTAAGCTTGAGTCACCTGTGCTTATTAATCCTGTGGTTTCAATTAGTATCATTCATTTTTCAGCAGAGTGAAAAAACCCCTCAAACTAATCTTCTGTACAGATACATTGCAGGTAACAGAAATCCACTGTTTAAAAAAGCATTTTCCCTTCTCCTTTCATCCCCAGGCCCTTTATCAAATGTGTAGGCAAAAAACCAAGAGAGAAGTGTCAAACTAATTGGTTGCTCTATCTTTTCTCCTCCTTTTTCTCTGGAATTTTCACAGCTGAATCATGCCTAATGCTAAAGAGGTATCTGTGATATTGTCTTGTGGGAGAAGCAGAGTGACTGTTGCAAAGCTAATACATTTTGTCTGTAAGGGAAATAAAATCTATAATGATTTAAAGAATCTGCCAGAGAAACATAACAAACTGGGATCCTTCTAGGAACTTCATCTTCAGCCAGAATCATTTGAGTTCTATTTAAAAATGCAGGAGGATTATTGACATCTAGTGTTCATTCCAGTATTTTACTGAAGAGATTTAATGGTCCACAATTCAATTTGAAGTGGAACTATCCCCCAAATAATTGTTTATAAAGTCTTTTTAAGACCAAAGTCAATATCTATGGGCCTTTGGAGATGCAGCAATTGATTACCTGTCCAAGCCAATGACCATTAAAACCCAGAAATTCAGAAGTACATTTCACTGTTACAAAACCTCACCCTTGAGACCACTGATGTGCATTCACTGGTACATGGTGAAGTTCAGTATATAAATAAAACATCTTGTTCTGAGACCTAATTGAAGTTTTGTAACATCCAGAAAACTGTGAGTTAACACCTTTTGTGATAGTGGTGGTATGCCTGGATTTGTACCGTCAGGGCATGTCTCAGTGCATGATGGGCATAAAATATGAGATTTTGAAGGCACTTATTCGTTTGTCTGCTAACACTGTCGTCCTTTGTCTTCTCAAAGCTCCTTTCAAACTGAAGAGCTCTGCCAGCAGTATAAAAGAATCACTCAGTTCCCTCTAAAATGAAGTCAATTGAGCAATTACTTTGTAACTCTCTGAAAGACAGGAGCTGTTTAGGAGAGTCAATAGTTTATGACTGAAAATGAGAAAGAGCAGTGTCCAATCACAGCTGCATATGACGAGTAAACTGCAAGTGGCAGAAACTGGAACTAAGCAGGGGAAGGAGTTGATTCAATCTTTTGGAAAGTAAAAACACTTTGAGGAAATTGCTATTTTTATGAATTTAGGATTTAGGTCTTGCATCTTATCTAAGGCCCATCATTTATTAACGCTAAGTTAAGGGATTGTTGCGCTAACTGAAATGGAAGTGGATAATTTCTTGGAAATCCAATCTCATTACTTGAATTTAATTTCCTTTTCTGCTGAATCTCATAGCTGAGTCCTGATGATTAAGCAAGATTTCACGGGACAGGAACTCAATAGGTCTTCTAATTCTGAACCTTAATTTGGGGTCTGCTGTACCTAACCTGAATATACCCACCATCCCCCAAAGGCATTTGACTAACTGTTGCCTATAAAAATCCTTCAGGAGGTGGAGATTTCAGAGTCCTCAATGACAACACTTTAAAGTACCACTGATGTCCAAGCAACATTTCCCTACCATGATGCCTTCTGGAATTTCATATATGCAGTGTCTGTGAACTGTGTAGCACATGCCAATAAACGTCATGCCTATGGAATGTCCCCACAATAAAACATATGAGCAGCACTGTTGATCAAAGCACACTTTAAAAGTCCTGCGTTACAAAAGTATCAAATTTTCTGCGCAGTACTGACCCATATTCACCTACTTTTGGTTTCTCTTTAGCTTTTAGCAATAATAAACACATAGTCGTAACCACTCTTGTTTTTTTGAGAGATCTAGTGAAGTTTTCTTCTTTCTGTAAGAAGGGTAATGATGAGAGAAAATAAGTATTGTGATAGCTAACTTCAATATAAGGACATCAAGTATTTTCTGGTGGGTTTTTTTGGGGGTGGGGGGAAAGTAACTTTGTGGTGCATGATGTGTGAGTTTGGAAATCTTATGAAATATGTAGCTGAGATCCACCCATCTTTTTAAAAAGAGAAGAAGGACAATCTGGGCTATGGTCTTGTCAGCCTCCTCTTTACCTCCAAAAAGTTGTAGACCTTGTTCTGATATAAGGTGTTTCCAAGGACACAATGTACTAGAGGGTAACTTGAAGAAGCCAGCATGAATTTACTGGGGTGGAATAACTGATGTTTTGGACAAACAGAGAAAAGTTTGTTGTTTGCGTGCAAGTCCCATTTAGTACAGATTTCTAGACGCTGTTCCATAAATTTGTGCTAGCCAAATTGAAGAGAGATTGATTAGGTGGTTGATGAGATACAATTCATAAATACACATGGAAATGTGCATGAAATGCATGTGAAAGCATCAAATAAATGTGACATACTGCCTTTCTTTGAAGTGGTTACTAGCATCTGCCCTTTGCTTCCTGTCTACCGTGGCAGAGAAAAGTTATGAATTTAGAGATAATTAAAAGCTTTGCTTTAGTAGAAGAATCACTTGATTATTAGTATAAAAATGATAGATGTATGTATGTTGTTTTTATTCTTCAAATATAAAATATTCCTGTGGGTTTGGGGTTTTTTTACGTTTTCTGTGTTCAGAGTGTAAGGTAATCAGCAATTTCCATAAGTGCACTTACGCTGTGTCTTGAGTTATTAAAAAGTAGTAGCAATACAGCTTCAGAAATATTTTTTATGAAGATATAATCATAGATAAGATCTTTTTCTATAATTAAATACATGAATTTTAAAAATACTGAAAAAAAAGGATAATGAAAAAAAATGTGGTGTTTCAGAAATACACTGAGGTTTTGTGGGGTTTTTTGGTGTTGCTTTTGTGTTTTTCTTTTTTTTTTTCCTCTTCTGGAATTATTATTCCTTATCTTTCCTATGAAGTTAGTGCATGAACTCTGTAGTATTCCAGAGTTGTATCTTGAGCTGATCCAGCCTTCCCCTGCTGATTTCTCCTCTCATTTTTTAAAAATGAAGAAAACCTCAACAGTTCTGTCTGTTCTCATAGGTCCTGATTTGGTGAGTAGTTAACTGATTCTGTTGAAACACATTGAACATAGCCATTATCTCACTGATTCATCTGGATTACTTATATGCCTAAAAGAGATATAAAAAGGATTAAGTATATTGCTAGATCAGGCATATATTATGCCACAAAGTTTTAAGCTTCTGCTTCAGTTATGAAAATTTTGGGAATTCCAGTGCTGTGGAAACACTTAAAATTACTGTTGGTAAATGGATGTGTATGGACCTGCTAGAATTTTACTTATTTGATAATAGTTTCAGGCTTCCACTAGTCAAAGGAAGGAGGCAAACCATCTCTGAACTCTTTGGTTCTTCATAAATTCTTCTTACAGCCAATGGAAAAATGTAATAAATAAGACCTTCAGCTTTATAGTTTGACGACATTTTATCACAGAATTCTTAATATGTAATTGTTTGTGCACCATGGGGAAATAGCAGGTGGTAGTGAAAATTTAAATGAGGTTTACTTTGAGAAATATTTTAGGCCCAGCGTCTCCCACCTGAACTGAAGTCTCAAATAGTTTGAGGAACATCTATTGAGAAATGTTAATTCATTATCTGACCACCAAGGGAAAGATGTTTTGGTTTGTTTTGTTCTGTTTGTCCAGGAAAAGGAATGCTAACTACATATCGCTACACTTACGGCTTATCCGCCAAACTTTTATCTTTAAGAAGGACCTAGAAAAAGCAATATTAACTGGTCTCCAAGGGTAAAAGAAAAGTATAAATATGAGGTATAACACATCATTAAAGCTTCTTGGGGATGAGAGTAGCTGATCAGAGAATTCACACAATACTCTTTCCTGAAACTAAATCAAGAATGTAATTGAAGCTGAAGTTAGTAGATAGTTTTTGACCTCTGGAGATGAAAAGGATCAAGAAATAGTTTTCCTTTTCAAACAGATGCTACTGGTCTTTAACCCAGGAAATACAAAGATTAACTGTAATAAGAGGAATGATAGAGTCAAATGTGCCTGCTATGTGACAGTTGTGTAAGTGAACGTTCGCAGTTAAATCTCTTTTTTTGCTTTCAAATAAATGTAAGGATTTTGACTATTTGGGATTTCTGGAAACTTGATGCTGAAGAGGCTTAGAAGCTCTGTCAAAGGTGGATTTCTGCAATGATGAAAGTCTGCACAGGTGGCCCTTAGATATCCTCCAATTTTGTGGTCTTTTAAACACTGTTTCTCCTACAAAGACTGTACGTTTACAGTAGGTCTAGTGAGAGGTTGAGCAGACAGTTTAGTTGTGTTCTTTCCATGCAAGTTTTTTGGATCTGGGAAATTCCAGAATAAAATACAATGTGCCAGGCTGAGGAAGACACCAAACTTAGTGCTCTGAAGGAAAATCTGAGAGGAGGTGAAATAAAGGAGGAAGCAGACTTGAGGATGTAAGACTGATAACCCTGAAGTCCAATATTCTCTTTTAAACTACCACACCAGCAGCAGAATGGCTCTTCCTCCTGCCACACTGTTAAAGCTCTGACTCTTCATACATCAGTCATGAACTGAAGAGAAGACCATGAAGGATGAAGGGGGTGTTAGTGCATTCAGTCGTCTGTATCTTTGCTATTGCTACTAGAAGAAGAGGAAGAGCTGGAACTGCTCATAAGTGCTTTTACCTGGTTTGGCTTCTTTGAGAGAAATACATCTTAGCTGTTCCTCTTCACCTCATGATACTTCAGAATTTTGTCTCCACCAGCCCTCCCAGAAATATGGAACTCTTATTTGTCCTTGTTTTTACTGATCTAAGACATGTAAGGTCTAAGTGATTTGACCAGTGATGCATAACGAAACTTATGATAGAGCAAACAGTTAAATCCAGCATCCGTATCCCAAACTATCTTGTTTCCCAGTAAACAGCTGTTTCTTAGTGAGTTAAGAGACAGAGTCCTGTTGGCAGCCATGAAGCTGCACAAACCAACATTCATTGCCAATTTAAACAAATTAATTGCCAGGCAGAGTTGCATCTCTTTTGTTTGTGTTTTGTTTTGTTTTTTGGTTTTTTTTATTTGGTTTGGGTTTTTTTGTTGTTTGTTTGTTTTGGTTTGGTTTTTTTAAATCCCAGGCATCCCAAACTCTAGGAAATAAAATGAAAATATATATCCACAATTAAATCCACTGATAAGAGAAATACTTCTACAAAGAGATACAGTTCACTCTAAGTCTTGGGCAGAGAATTTATGTGCTTGGCAGAGGACTTGCTCTTCACTGAAAACCCTGTTTGCTACTGTCATAACAGTGTGAAACACACAAGATCAGGGTGAGAATGAGCTCAGTTTCCTGTGCCTGATCTCCTAATATAGCCAATATGATGAAGGTTAATTAAAACTGCTGTCACTTGACTGATGTCAATATGCAATATCTTCTCTAGTTAATGCCACAGCCATCACGAAACAACAACAAACAACAACAAAACAAGCAGCCAAACAAAAAAAACTACCAACTTCCACACCCTCTCCAAAATGCAATAAGACAGGTTCTGTGAATTGCAAATCTGTGTCAAAGTTCTGTTTATCTCCCAGCTGAGTTTCAGGGTGACTAGTGGGGATCTGAGATAAAGTTTATTTGGCCAGTAGCCCAGTCTGCCAACCATTAGGATGTTGTTTAAAGAAGCTCACAGACATCCCTCTTCTTTTTAAAAGCAAGTGCTGAGGAAGAGAAAGCGGCTCTTTGTTAAAAAAAAACCCTGCCAAAGCTGGAAAAAAGATGAGGAAAGTCCAACTAATGTAAATCAAAACCCAAACTCTTGACAGTTGTTTGCCACAGGAAGAGAGCTTCCAATTCAAATCACTGTGGAGCATTTTACCTCAACACTTGATCTGTTCATGTTTGACTAGAACAAACTCTTTTCAGCAAAAGATTAAATATCAAATTACATTCTGATATGAAGTTATTGCAGTGTCATCAGGATCAGTTTCTACATTAATACATGCTGCTGGCCAGGAAGGGCATTCAGGTGAACAGAAATTCTTAGGAAGGAGCTCTCCTCCATCCTCCTGTTGCACTCCAGAAGAGAGACACTTTTTCAGAACTACAGCAGTGGTGCGGGTGTCCATCTGCACATTTATCAGCTCTGGAATTAAACAAGTGATGGTGGAGAATAGTCCTGTGTCCACTGTTCTAGAGCCATAGGAGAGGAATGGTACTGTTCTTTCTGCAGGATGCAACTGCCTTTCACTGACCTGAGTGAGAGAATGAGACTCTGGGAGTTTTATAGAAGCCAAAATTATTTTTCTATGATGACAAGTGCTGAAAGAAAAGAAAGTTAGATGTCCTCACTAGTACATCAGAAAGAGTTTGCATGTCTCCAAGCAGCATTAAGAACTGATTTTTATAGAATTTTCTCTCTTCTATATGTTCTTGTTCTCTCATGCTTTTCATCTCTCTAGGGGGATCAATGCAGACTTTTAACAAGGTGAACTTTGAAATAGAAATCACAAAATGATTCTCTACAGTACTTCAGAACAGGGCGGAAAAAAAGAAACATGCATGAAGAAACAAGAAGTCACAGTTGTCTTAGGAGTTTATGGTTCAGTCTAGTTTGCATATGAAAAATTTTCACAAACATATGGTTACAGAGCCACATATTATTTAAGACAGCAAGAATATCAACACACAGTTATCCACATGCCAAGTAAATATTTGGTTGCATATCCAGTTCAGAACAAAAGTCAAAGCCATACATTTTTATCAACAAAGTTACTGATTCAGAATGGGAACCAATTTACAGATTTAGTAGCTTCATTCTAGCTCTCTTCCCACAAGTTTTTGTTTGTTTGAAATCTAGCTATATTAATATGATGTCTTTTCAACAGAAAAGTCTGTTTCATAGCAGTGCATCAGACTGTATCAATCTTGATTAATCCTGCTTAATCTCCAGTACACCTGCTGAATTTGTTCTCAGTTATATTCTTTCTTCTATTCTTTCAAAGTCCAGTTAAATATTTTTTTCTGTTTGTCAGCTCCTCTGGGATTATTCTGATCTCGCTGTGCCCAAGTCTCCTTTACAACCATACATAGAAGTTTTGTTTCATAAAATGTTACTATTCCTTCTGTCTCCTCCTTCTTCGTGAGGCCAGATCTGGGTGCAGACTTATTTAGTATAAACTAAATCTGTTGAAGGTGGGCATTGGTGCTCTGTCAGATCACCAACTGCTGCCCAAAAAGGAACTTCTGTACTCCTGGCCTTGAGGGACCTTTGAGAGGGCAGTGGCTTACTGCAATACATTATATTCTTATATATACTTTTATTTTTTCTTTCTCTTTTTCTACCTCTGATGTCTAGGTATTTATTTACATGGAAATAAAATCTGATTCTGGCTCCTCTTTGTTGTCTGCCTCAAAGAAGTATCTGTTGAATACATTTGCCAATCCAATCTGTCCCTTATGTGGTCATTGAGAACTAATCGAACTTGCTCTTAAGCTTGTAAAATGAAAATGTGGAATATATTTATTACTTATTTTTATTTTTTAAAGTCACCATCTTCAAGCTGGTATCAAATTTTAAACCTCACCTAATTCACATACATAGAAAACATGCTCTTCCACTGAGAAGTTGTGAGATTAGTGCTCTGTGGAATTCCAGTTACATAGGTATACCATATTTAACTGGAAAATATCAATTATTCACTCAATCAGCAAAATACCCTACTAATATCCAAGTGGCTAGGCTCAAGTTTTTTTGTTTGGTAACAGATTTTCCTTTGTGGCCTTTGGGTAACTGTCAACTTCTACCACTCTGCAAGGAGCAATTTCATACCAAGGGTTTGCTATCACCCCAGGACATTGTAAATAAAACACACCACTGAACATGAGCCCTTGAGAGGTGTTTGTGAAGAGGGACTATCTAATTAGGCAAATAGATGGAGTTAATAATAATTTGCAGACGCAAGCAATGACATACTGACACTTCTAGCAGTCTCATTGCCTGTAACCCACTTTAGTCCATAAAAAATGATTAAAGTCCCACAATGAGCTGTGAAGAGCCTGTGCTTCTTTATCCTGCTCATTTCTGAGAGTCAACCTCCTCATCACTGTTTGATTTAAAAGAAAAATTGATATATATGATGGGTTGGTTTGAATAAAGGAATGCTTATCACTGGCTGCTTTCAGTTTATAAAGGCTGCTGCCTAGCTAGAAATTTCATCCCTAGTATGTGCTTTGGAAGCCAAGATGATTAAATTGCAGGTGAGACACAAACACTAATGAAAGAAGAACAGTCTTAGGGAGCAAGGAACAAATTACAGAGGTTTTTTTTTTTTTCAGTGGAAAATGAGGTCATCGTTAACAGCAAGATGGCTTGAAGGATAGGAATAGATTGGGGGCTTATCAGGCTGCCAAGCTGCAGCATTGAAGATTTTTGAAGTGAGAAGAATGTGTGAGATGCTTGTTCAAATGCTGAGTGAGAAAGCAAGCCCTTGGTGATTAAAGCCGGAGCAACTTTGAACAAAATAAACCTAGCCCTGGTTAGAAGCTGGAACTTCAGTTTTTGGCTATGAAAACTATTCTCCTGTCCTGTCTTTTGATAAGGCCTAGGGCAAGAGCTCTAAAAATAGTGAGCAAGATGCAAGAAAAAGGGAAAATAAACCCTTTCACTATGGAACTTCCAATATGTCTTGGTTTTCAGTCCTCTTTAAGACAGGGGTGCTTTCTTACACTCTATTAGGCACATCGTCAGTACAAATCAAATGCTACTATTTTTATGATTAATGTTATAAAAATCCTTTAAGAAACATGCTAAAGGAACAAATTTGTCTCACATACAAAAATTATTGCACTCAGATGCTAATCTGTGTGTATGTGTAGAGATAAATATTGTTAACATTCTTGGGCTGATTTGTAGTGTTTCTTGCATGGAAAAGCTAACACACAAATATTATTTACATGTACTGAACTCTCTTTATAGAGATGAAAAAGTTCTTGTCTCATCCTTGACTGAGAGAATCACTGTGACTAGTTTTATGTCAAAATTCCACAGGACAGTTGGATTATCAGCAGACAGCAGTGTGACATGCTCCATCACATTCCCAAGTGTTGTCAAACTGACAGCTGTTACTGAGTTTCTTAAAAATACAAAAAGGTACTCCTGTATGTTATTGTGAGTTGTGTGGGCTGCACTTCTAATTGCTGTCTGAATCCCAGGTGAGAAGTTGCAGTTTCCAAGGCACGTCTCTTACCTCACATTGTGTCTGGGAGCTGTGGGAGGGATGCTCAGCTGACATCTCTAAAGACCCTCTTTAAAAGGACGGCATTACCCACTGATTGCACCCTCAGTTCTCTTCCCAGTTTCTCATGCCTGTTGTGGCCTTCTCAATTTCACATCCATATGCTCTTCTGTTTAGCTGCTTTTAAATGAACATAAGGGTTCTGGCTGCCTTTGTAAAACACATTTAGTGCTATAGATTGAATGATCTGTAGTTGCTGTCATGATCTAAGTAGTTATTTCATATTTGGTTGCTTTTTGTTTCAAATTTTTGTTTCTAGCAGAAGAATACAATTTCTGATTTATCTTTATATCTTCCTTTTTATTGTAGAGGAGCTCTTTTACTCTAAAAAATCATTTCCCACCCTCGAAGAAATTAGAATGAATGAGGATGTTACTGCACCTGTTACTGTGAGTACACATTTAGGTGAGCATGCATCTGAAAAAAGCTGTGAATATTTACTGCACCAGCCAACTTGAAGCAGCAAGCTTTAAAGCTATTCCATAAACTAAACCAATTCAAGGAAGAAAGAGAGGAAGAGAGATACATCTTATTTTAAGGTGAAAAAGCATAACATTCTGCATGTGTGCACCTGTAAATGAATCTGCACATGGAACTGCTCAGTAGCCAACTTATAACTGTACAAGCTATGCTTACATTGCACTTGCGAAGAGAGATAAACTTTATTAACCTTTCAACACTTGAATCTTAATTTATGCTGTGATCACTCATTTGAGTTAGTATCAGTACTGAGGCTTTAATTTTAAAGTGATTTAGAATGTTTTTCTGAAATGTGGTGCATTCTGGTCTTATTTACGTAGTGTTCACAATATCTGCATTGCAGGAAAAAAAGGCAAAATATTTTCAGAAAGACAGGCTACTAAATCTGTCACTTCAACAACTGGAAAATCATAAAATTTAAGTTTCTTCTATAATCCTAATAATTATTCCTTGGACTATCTCTGTTCACTTACTATAGGGTCTCTGACACCATACATCTTCTACTTCAAGCTTCCAGGTTGAAACTCTTTTTCTAGCTCCTTTGCCTAGGCTTTTTCATCACACAAACAAGTGCTACATGAACTTTCTGTTCCCAGCACCATGTCCTGCCCCTTTCTCACTGTACCCAGGTCTCTTCCTCTTGCAGGTGCCTCTGAGAGCAGTTATCTCTCCCGGACTTCTTTCCAAGACAGTTAGCTATGGTATTCTTACAACCAGGACCCTGGACTGGCCAAAGTCTGCATTCCTGAACCAAACTAGCATACAGATTTTTCCTATTAACACTGTTTTTACTTGCAGAAAAAAATATATATATTTCACTATTAAAAAAAAATCTTTATTTTCCATTTCTTGTGGAAATATTTTTGGTATGCATAGATTTTTGGTTCACAAACCTACCATTATACTTATAAAGGTAAGTTTGGCAAATTAAAATTACAGGTGCTAGATTACATGGTTTAAGTAAAAAAAAAAAAAAATGCAGTAGTCCAGTGCAACTGTCAGATTTGAGGATTCTTTAACAAACACCTGAGCCAGTTTGTTGAGCCTCAGCAAGCTTGGAGGAGCAAGTTCAGTGGGGGGTTGCTTTAGAAAAAATATATCATCATGCTGAGGCTGCCATGGCAGTTTCACTTGTTCTTTGGAGAGAGATTATGCCTCATATGGTATTTCCTGCAGAAGTCTAACAAAAAGTCAGGCAGTAACGTAAGTGAGAAAAGGTAAGAAAGTTCAAAGGGAAGTAGAGACAGGAATGAAGACAGGCAAGAAAAAGTATGAAAATACCATGAAACCTGTGAATTTAGATGGCCAAAGATAACTAAATGAGCTAATGGGCTACTCTTTTCTTAGAAATGCTGCAGTTATGTTTGGGGTTTTTTTCTCCCCTTTAGATTGCTGAAGTGCTAATTAAATTGCTGCTTCTGATGCTGGAGATTCGGAGAAGAAATATGTCTGAAATGAGGTCAGGAAGAAAGAAAACAGAGATAAATACTCATTACAAAGGGCAAGCTTTGAAAAAAGAGGAGTCAATAATTCCAGAGACATTTAAAAAATATATGTTTGAGGCAATTCTTCTAATACAGGTTTTTCTACATTTTTCCCCCTCCCCCCCTTTTTTAAAAAACAGCATATTTAACACGATAAATACAATTTGGACATGTTTATAAAAACTCTTCTGTCATGGGGCTTTATTCCTCCTCAAAAAAATTATATGAGATCTTAGGCTTGGAAGAAAGAATAGTGTTCAGTACTGGAATTATCTAAATCACGCTAGTTGGTGACACAAGATAAATACTGACATACTGTTACTTTACTGGGCTCCCACACAGGATGAATTACTGTTTATATGGTATATAACTATAGTGTTAGCCAGGGCTCCTAACGCCTGTAGGGACCTCTGTGCACCAGCCAGAACTTGGCAGCACTGAACCTTTCACAAAGCTGACAATAAGGAAGAAATTTGGTTTCAGGCTGGATGCTATTCACTTGTATACAAAGAATTGCAGCATGTCAGCTTTCAGCTGCTGCCCCATGCCCTCGTCCATTGCTGTTCCCCAGATGCTCCTTCTCTCCTTGCTTCAAGCTGTCCAAAACCATCAGTTTGTAAATTAAGCTGAGAAAGCCTGAGCATTCGCTCTGCTTTTTCTGAACAAACAATGTATTCAGATGTACGGTATTCATCTGTAGATCATGGAAATATTTCAAGTGCCTAAATTTCCTCCTTTAGTCCTTATAACAGTCAAAGAATCATGTGCCTTCTTTATGTGAGACCTTATTGTTGCTCAGCTGGGTCTGTGGTCAAAGATCTAATACTGACATCCTAAACCAGCACAATCTCTCACCATGACCTATTTCCTGATAATCTCTGGGTGATAATGCAGTTGTTTTTGTTTCCAAGAGATGTGGTGGTTTATTTACTCTTTCCCATTTTGTGATGTATACTTGGCCAAAGTCAATATCTGTAACTGGGAGATGACTGGATATTTGCCATTTTTTTGTCTGCAGAATTGTCTCTCCCTTGCTTAATATATTCAGTGGCACATTTCTTATACGGCATTATTTCCTCCACAGATACAGTGGCTTATGCATGTGTCTGGGAATTGCGTTTCCCTTTGATTTATTAACTAAGCACAAAGGTTCTGTCCTCTTATTGCTGTCTTTTTACACGCAAGTCTTGGCACCTTTCAGCAATTCCAGTTACAGCTCATTTAGGTTTGTTTTCTTTTGAGCCTTGTTTGTTTCACCTTGTTGCTTTCACAATAACTCTTTTTAGGTTTTGAACATTCATTTTTACTGAGGTTTTTTATTCCTTATGTGTTTTTTATGTTCTGGTTGGTCTCCCAAGTGTAGTTTCTCAGCTGTGAGCATTTAGTTCATTCTTGAGTAATTACAGGAGACCTTAATGAAAGGAATGGAAATGTAAACATATGGGTGGTACATGAGAGGCATATGAATCATGTCAGTAAGTAGAATATGCTTGTAAGACTGGTGGGCAACCCAGGTGAACATCTTTATGTAGATACCCACTTTCAGTTCTTATTTGGTACTATGAACTCTTGGTCCTGCATCATAACAAAATACAGGTCTAAAGACTTCTTTGAGATTAGTTGTGGGCCTACTTTTCTTATGGTTAATGATCTGCCAAAATGTAAGAGAAACGCATTGTTCTTGTCTCAGAAAGACAGTTTCATAGCTTGCTTTCCTAATGAGCATATAAAATGAATTCTTCTATTGGCTCTTAGATCCATTGCTGTTACTTTTCAGTTCTCCAAACTTCCCACTTTTGTCTCTTGCAAAGAGAATAAAGCAACTAAAGAACCAAATAATGATATTCAGAGCCAGCCAAAGCCCAGAGTTGTTTTCCCACAGCTCCCTTGAAATGGCAGTAATGACACTACACTTAGAGATTGTGTAGATTTTGTTTGTTAATGGCAATAAAGAATCCTGTGGAATGAATGACAGGTATGATATATGAAGACAGATATAAAACATTTTGTGCCTTAGCAACATAACCAGGATCTGTCTTCTAAGCCCAGCTTACCCCAGTAAAGTTCAGGGTGTTCATGACAGGCATTGATTCAGGCTTGTCTTTCTCATAAAGAGAATACCAGGAAAATATCATTTAATATGCATGGGACTTGCTTCCCCTGTGAACCCACAGCCACTGCAAACTTTGGTGCCTGAGGAAAGTTAGTGAATCAAAAAAGTAATGAAACTTTAGCCAATGTTTTTTTGGACGTATATATGCATGTATATTTTGTATATGGGTTTTTTTTGTATATACTTATAGAAAGCAGAAACGTACTGTCTTGCAAATATGGAATTTCAGATAGCTGAGCACACAACTTATCAGCTCAGTTGTTGGTTTGAATCTACATCTTGCTATTCATATATTAATCTTATTTGGAAGAATATTTCTTATGTACTTTTCTGTGGCTTCCACTGTCTGTTATACATTTTTCAAATATTATACCTTTTTCCCCAAAGAACATCCAGTATAAACGATAAAACTATCTCTAAGTCAAGCTTGATGGCTGCCAGTAGCCCTGGCTTTGAGAGGCAGAATGACTCCGGTGTTACATTAGAGGGTGCAGAGAGCACCAAACTTGCTGTATGTAAATAGAACCATTTCAGTGTTTGCTTCTCAGCTTCCTGGTAAAT
The DNA here is from genome assembly GCA_026283785.1 of Coracopsis vasa. Classification (NCBI taxonomy): domain Eukaryota; kingdom Metazoa; phylum Chordata; class Aves; order Psittaciformes; family Psittacidae; genus Coracopsis; species Coracopsis vasa. The sequence goes on from JANHGB010022838.1 coordinate 15,911, forward strand.
AGAAATAAAGTGTGTTGTTTTTATCACCTGAATGTGTGTGTGAAGTTAGTAATATTTGGAATTAATAAAAAAATACTTTCCACAGTTTTCTAGTGGTGAACCAGACAACTAATTGTGCCTAGAGGTGTTTTACACATTGTACAAGACAAAGAGAAAACTCAAATGATCAGAGAAAGAAGCTCCTAGAAAAGGATTTCTACAGGTGATTAACCTAATGAGCACTGGAATTTTCATACAGACTGTAAGCTTCTTCTGGTGTTAGTACTTGAGACTCATGAGTCTGATTCTTGCAGTTCTGCTCCTGGCTCTCATATATGCGGTTTTATTTTTTTAGCATTAGTAACATTAGGCACAGCTTTTTTTTAGCCTGGCTTACTTCTTTTCAAAATGACAGTAGTATTTACTTACCTTACGGAGTTACTGTGAACCTTAATTAAGCATCCCTTGAGCAGGCTGGAGAAGGTTGGACAAAAGCTTCTGTCGAGGTAACAGCAATTTCCTGGGACTGAACAGTGTCGAGCAGTGTAGGGTAGTTCATGCCCTCTTACTTGATGTTTGTCAGACAAAGGGATGAGATGTTAGATTAGTAGATAGGAGGTAGCTAGTAAAACTAGACAATTTTCAGACTTTTTCTTTTTCTATTTCTTTTTTTTTTTTTTTTTTCCCAATGAATAGGAACTTGGCCACATTCATTTGGAGAGGTGGAGAGGTTGAAACTACACGTGCATTTAGCTTCAGCCAGAAGATTCAAGCATCACCAAAAAAGTTAAGAGTCCATAAAATGGTAAGAGCACTTCCCATAGTCCTTTTCACAACTGAACTATTTTCCCTTGTAAATGCTAACCTGGTTTATTTCAACATATGCTTTGGCATTTTAGTTTGAAACTACATATTTCATTCAAACATTCACATTGTATGCCATGAACATGGGTCAAAATTATCAGTTGTATGTCTGTATGGGCTGTAAATGAATGTCTTATACCTTTGTGAATTTAGAGCATGAAGGAGGTTTCACCCTAAGATTTATATATACCTTCCAGCAGGTAGAAATGAAAATAACTTCACGAGGGGTTAACTCTTTCTTAGCACCCTAGATGAACCCAAGATAATCAGTAGTTGGAAGGAAGCTAAAGCAGTGGCTACGTGACCATGTTAATCTGCTGCTCCAAAAGAAGAGGCTCAGACACAACCCCATCACCAGTGCTGGATATGATTGCCACCTTTTCTCATGTGCCACAGTCAGCATTGTACAGCCTGAAGGTAGTCAGAGAGAAGAACAGCTCCATTGACTTCTGTTTTTCATTTGCAGTTTTAGCTTTCACCTGAATCCATTACTTAGTGTGATTGTCCATCTGGCTGGCTGAAGGAGGGAGGTTGGGTCAGGTGGGCAGCAGTCACATCCTCCTTTTCAACACAAGTCTGGACTAGTGGTCGTGTAAAGGATTGAACCATCATATAAAATGCTTCCTGATTAAGTTTTGAGTTAGAGACATCTGGGGACAAAAGGGAAAGTTTCATCTGAGTGGAAGTGCACAGTCAATTTAGAATACAAAATGAAGCATGTGTCTGCCAATTTCATATATGCTTTTTTTTCCCTGTAGTAAGGGTATCTTCAAAGTGACTTGTGAAGAGCAAGGTGTTCTCCCCTTTGGGGTGATGATTCGTAAATAACATGCTATTCCCCTACAAGCTCTGCAAGAAAACTCAGGATCTGGTAAGACAGGGTTTCTGCATAGAGAACACTCCTTAATGCTTAGCATTGACCACTGGTCCTGATGGCATATAACACAGCAGTGGAAAAAATATATGAATGTTGAGGATCTCAAACAAATATGTAACCTATATTAAAAATAGGATCATTGATTAATACATAGTTATAATAATATATTTTCATAAAATAGATTTATAATGTTGGTCAACAGTTAATTTTCTTTTAAAAACAAATAAATGGCTTTTTAAGTGGGCTGGAGAATTATGAAAACAGTACATTTTAGCTCAATGTAGTATTGAAATATTTCAGAAATAAGCAGTGCCATGTCAGTCCTTCCTGCTCAACTGCCAAAGTATATGATCTTAAGGAAAACAATCAAAATGATAAGAATCATAAGTAATCATCTGAGGTTCCTTTCCCTTTCTGCTCAGGATAGACCAGCAGTCTTTTCACAGTCTTGCAAAGTCACACTGATAATGGAGAAAATAATAAAAAGACCCACTTTGTTTCTTGGAAAACTGTAACTGTGAGGATATATATATATTTTTTGTTAGCTGTAGGCCTCTTGATCCTACTGTAACAGAAGAGTTTGTCCTAGAGTGTGAGGCAGATATAGAAACAGGAAAGACAAAATAAAAGCAATATGTTGTTAAGTAAATGATTTCATAAGATTTAATGGAGATGTGAGGATTAATCAAAAGAAGACAGAAAATATGGAGAAAACTTGAGTTTGGTAGTTAAGTAATGAAAGATTACAAAGCATCTCTTACTGAAATAAAACACCTTCACTTTTCTGAAAAAGAGAAACTGGGTTCCAAATGCTGAGAGAGCTGAACATTCCTATATCTAATTTAGGGGCCAGCAAGTAAGAAAAATAACTGTATTAGGAAAAGTCAGTTGGAGCTGTGAAAACTGAATGATTGAAAATGTCTGTATTTAAAAATTAAGTTTTCAAAAGATCTCAAGCTTAACTAAGCCTTTATTTTCATACTGTTTTTGATAGGAGAACAGCATTTTGAAGGATTCACACATAAGCTGTCTTTAGCAGCTGTGGGTTATCACGTGCTCTTTACATGTGGTATGTTCTCCATGGTAGGGGGTTGTATGCAGAACCGTTGTGCCTTAGAGAAATGATTATGTCTTGTACAGCAAATTGTTCTTACTGGGGTTCCTGGTTGCACTGGGGGTGAAATAGACTATGTTGAGCATCATTTGGAGGATGTAGAATATTTTCTTCTCTCCCTCAATATAGGTAGATGCCCTGTGTGCAGAGTAAACCAAACTCTCCTCCTACCTGCTTATCACCTCCACCCCACCACCACCTACCTAGATCCTGCGGTGGTGTTTGTTACACCATCCCATTGCTTTTCCAAATATCAGGCAGCAATTCAGGTCACCTTTATGTAGCCACAGTGTGATAAAGGCAAAAAAAGCAGGATGACCTCCTCATTCCTTCTTATTTCCTGAGCAACAACATAAGAGTATACAAGATAGACAAGCTTGATTACTCTTTTCCTGCTGCAGGATCTCTCGAAGACCTCAGCCCATGCCCAATTCTGCATGCTGTGGTCCTTGCATACCCAGCCAGTGATGCACACAAGCTGGTTGTTCTGAGGTGCTGAGTCTGTAATCATCTCAATGGAAATCAAGAGCGCTCGGGCTGCTACACAAGCAGATAAATAGTTGTTTGTAGCCACTACAACGCGGTAGAGTTCCTTGCTCTTGCTTTTGTGGTTGAGATTTCTTGAAGAGAAAGGTTGAGAGCCTTATTGAGTCAACAGAATAAACTGGAAACATGCAGGTTTAACCTGAGTACTAGTAACACATGAAATAATACAGAACCCTGCAAGTTCTAATCAAACTGCTGGAAAACTGACAGTAACACAGAAGCTGACCTCAAACCGAAGCCACAGGGCCTATTGGGGGTGGGTTTGTGTGGATAACCACAACATCCTGTTAAATGGACCATACCAGGTTTAAAAAAAAAATTTAAAATCCCTGATATAGTTTTTGGTCTGTTTTATTCAAGGACATGTTCTTATTGCAGGAATAATCTGAACAGACTAAGGTAAGAATTATGCTTTTTTTAAGGAGTCAAGAAAAAATTACTGTCCACAGCTCATGATTTTCTGAAATTTAGATCTCATTGTGCCCATGTATACCATGTGCTCTGATACAGATCCTGCTAAGTTGCACAGTATGAGTCTGTGTGTTTGAGTCACTGTATAGATGAGGTTTCATATCAGTCTGGACTTAGTTTGACTGTGTGTGTGTTTTGTTATTTTTGGTTGGTTTGTTGGCTTTGTGGGGTTTTGTTTGTTTATTTTATTGATATATTTGTTCCTTTGCATCATCCATAAGTGGTCATCATTTTGTGGTATTATTGGTTAACATCAAATGTGAAAACATATTTTAATTTCTTGATGGGAGAAATATAATTGCTATATATGATTTTGCTTTCACTAAACGCTGCCAAACCACTGGTGTTAGGAAGAGTTAAGTGGAAATCAAACTAACTGCTGCAGGACAACAGTGCTTTAAGGCATTGTTTGTTATAGTTGGAATAATTGGCATCTTCATACGGTCATGATGCCCATTGTGACAAACCGTTTATGAGGAGCTAACTGAAAACTTTTTGTTCTGCCTTCAGACTGTGCTGGTATTGACAGAATTGTTTGCGTTATCTGCCATCTAACCGATTTATCAAGTTCAGGTAAAAAGTCATGCAATTGATGTTGCTGTGCTGTGGCTGCACAATATTTGACTTGTCTAAAACTCTACTGTCTGAGGCAGGGCACTGAAAGTGAATAAACTGGGTAATCTGTAGATATAGAGGATTCATAGGATTCAATGATTTGATGCTAACTGGGTTCCCTTTCTTTGCCCATTTGATACATACTGGGTTACTTATCTGGGAGGTGTCTTATCTCCAATAGTAGCTACTAATAATTAGTCTTCCACTAGCTGAGATCACTAACCTTAGAAATGGAGCAATGCAATTGACTGAGCAGTGGAAAAATGAGTTTGCTCACAGCTACTGTTTCTTTTGATAGCCACAACAGCTACTTTTTGTTGTGATCTCCACAGACCAGGTGGAGATGCTCCAGTGCAATTACAAGGTAATTTGCTTCAGGCCCTATAGCTTGCTGAGTTTTTCAAATGTCAAAGGCAAGTGGAGAATAAAGCTATGTTAGTCTCAAAAAACATGAAGTTACTGTGATTGTTAGCATTGCTAATGTTTTGTGCTGCTAGTAATATAGATATGGATGTATGCTTGTGACGTATGCTATGTAGTCTCACCACAATCAATATGCATATCTTACAGTATTCCGCTCTTAGGAATTTCTGCATGAGTGTGGAAGTTTAAATTACCTCTTTATTGATAAATGGTGCTCTGATGCAGAGCATCAGATAATTGATAAATGGTGCCAGTAGATGCTGCTAGTGCAATGCCAAACATAAGTGCTTCTCCATGAGCAAAACTTCTCCATGCAACAGACCTGTGGGACTCCTTGTCACAGAAGGGTGTTGCAGGTCAGAGGAATTTATATGGGCTCAGTGGAATATAGAAGAAGTTGGTGGAGCTATTCATTGGAGGTTGTTAAATAGACAAACCACAAAATGCACAAGAAATCTATGGACAAGTATTAGAGTAGAAAGTATCATACTTGATTTATCCTGGTCACTTTTCCTAGGTTTACATTAGTGGCCACTGTTGAAGACAGAGGGATGGGCTAAATGTGCTCTGAAACATTCAGTGTCCATCAGGACAATCCATATCAATATTATATCACACTTTCTTTAGAGGAGGGATCTTCTTTTTTTTTCTGCTCTTGTTCCAACCATTCTTATCAACATGCCACTGTTTTGGGCTTTATCCATCTACGCTGTTTCTTGTCTTCATTCTTTTTTTCCTTTACTTTGTGAATTCTCTATGTTGCTGTTGCTACTTCACAAATTGTACACCAAACACCAGTATTTTCCCCACAGTTATGGCTTCTGAATTTTGTCTTGAATATGTTAATAACTTGGAGATCTTATTTTTATATATAAAAATACATTTTTTTAATTATTTTGAGAAAAAATATAGTAAATTATTCTGCATCAAAATACATTTGATAAGTTTTGGCACTTGCAAATCACTGATCTTCATTCATATTGCAAATGCACTGCTAGAGCTGCAATGGCTAGAAAGTAATATTCTAGACAAAGTTTGTACAGAATTGTAGGTTTAAGTATACTACATATTAAGATTGAGGCCCACTAGCAAGTTACAAGAAAGTTAAGATTGGTACAATCAGTAGTCTTAAGAGTCAGGTACTGGGTCAACTCACAGAAGTTACTGGACTGGCTTGATGCTGTAGGGATATAGAGCCTATCAGTTTTATTTATCAGGACAAACATTTTTACTGAATATGACTATTTTATATCAAAGCAATTCTCAGCATGGGTAAGAGGGCAGAACGATGTCTCTGTCCTGGCCTGGAATGTGCAGCCGTAACACTGGTGAGTATTTGGACCATGCAAGTAATCACGCTGATGTTAGCAGCTCTTCAAAATGAATAAGGTTGTACAGATGAGTTCTTAGACTCATATCAGCCTCCCAGTGTGCTGCTCACATTCTCTATACTAAAAACTTCACCTTTGCATGTCACCTGTTGGGTCCATCAAAGTGGTTGAGTTGAAGAAAATACAGCTGAAGCCAAAGGTCTAGAAAAGAGAAGACTGAGAAGAAAAACATTTGAAGACATGGGAAGAGGCTAGCTCTACCTCCTGAAAAGTTCATGCTATCTGTGAGTACCATTTCTTATTAAGGGTTCAATGCCTGAAGTCCCCTTTGCAACACACTGTTATGCATATTCTGAGAAAACAATCAGGCTGTGGCTGTACAGTGACTCTCCTGTCATCTCCAAATTGAGTCTTCACGCTCATCTCATACACACATTCACATCTGTCATTTTTGGTATTCACATATACGCAACAGTTTTGCTGTCTACACAATCTTTTATAAATAAAGGCTTGTTTCTGAGCCATGTGTTTGGGTGCAGAGGCTCCTCAAAGATATCCTAGGTCAAGTGTATATTCCAGCACCTAAGGGCAGTATAGGGAAAAGGGAAGAGTATAGCTGCGACAGTGGAAAAGAAGGATTTGTGGTAGCTTGAGTTGTTGAATATAAATGTGTATACAACATTTTTATTTCTTATATATATAATTTATACATGAAATAATACATTTAGTTTTCTACTTACACAGAAGAAAAGGAAAAAAAGTACACGAGGTGGCACAAGAAAGAGGGGAATCAAAAGAAAATAATAAATTACAGATGTGGTTGAGCTTTGTATTTAGGTTGCTGTTAGAAGGCAGAAATCATTGCCCAGAACCAGTAAATAGTAGGTAATGAAGATCACATCTGCTTTACGTTCTAATTAAAATTTCAAACAAGCAGCTGAGTTGCATGTTCTCTGTAACCAACTGACTGTGGTGTTTCCAGAGCTCTCTGTTGAGATGAAAGGATCTTAACGAAATTCATCTGAGTTATACCACCACCAGGCGGTCCTATCTGTCAGTCACTGGTGTTATCAAATATGTGTGCAGAAGTACCATATTAAGGTCCTAATTTTAATAGTAGTTGAGAAGGTATTACTGATTACACGAGACAGTCCTTGTCCCAAAGAGTTTACAGTTTGAATGCAGTCAGAATAAAAGATGAGAGAGTAAATGAGCACAGCTTAGGCAATATTTTTTCATGCCAGTCAGATATGAGTGGAATCCAGAATTTTAAATTCATAGTCCTGTGCCTTAGGTATAAGAGAATACAACACATGTTGTTGTGCAGTGCTTGCTCATGATACTGTTACTCTTCTGAAAGTATCTTCAGAAGCAGTGATGACTTGAAAGATAACAGAGAAAACCTCAAGAATGTTCCCTCGCTGCCCCTGAGGAGCTTCAGAATTCCATCCACCCATCATGTCCATGCATAACCTCTTTTTATCAGTGCTGATTTTTGTTCTTGCCTAGGAAAGTCTAGGTTGGAACAGGGAGATTTATCGGGCTTACGCAGAAATAGAGATAGATTCGTAAGAAAGGCCAGTATTAAACAGCATGTGTTAAAGATAATGTCCTGGGTTCAGCAGTAGCAGTCATTTTTCTCCTTCTTAGTAGCTGATGTAGTGCTGTGTTTTTGACTTTCAGCCTCGGAACAGCACTGATAACACCGATTTTTTTAGTTGGTGCTCAGTAATATTTACTCTGACCAAGGACTTTCTGAGTCTCATGCTCTGCCAGGAAGGA
>JANHGB010022844.1:0-10812 GCA_026283785.1 Coracopsis vasa
GTAGATAGAGAACAGCTCCTTCTGAGTGCCTGAAACACTTTTCAAGGTAAATACAAGGAGAGAGTTATCCATAAGGTGTTTGCTTTCAGTACCAGAACCTTGGGTGTTTAGTGGGGACAGGACAAACATGTGCACTGGGGAAATCAATGGCAAAATTTTATTTTCTGAAATAATCACATTTTAGTGCATCTTTTTATTATTCTGCTTTTTCATCATTCAGGGATAATGTTTCTTAAGGGAGAAAGAATCATGCGCTGGTATTGCCTTTTATTTTGTTTTATTCTCTCTAATTTCACAGTAATGTGCTGAGGACTGACCTTTGATACATACATTTTATTTTTTTAAGTAACAGAATATTGTTTAGCTTTGGTGGAAGATGTAAGATTGTCATCTTGGCTTCCAGCCACTGTAAATTTGGAGGGAAATTCCATGTACTCTTAGCAATTAATAGAGTCATTTATCTGCCAAGTTGGGTTTTTCCTTTCTTTCCATAGGGCTGTTTGGAGCTGCTGAGGGGTTTGCTAGCTTCAGCCACATGGATAGAAGTTTATGATTAATTTGTTTTGTTAAACACTATTACAGAAATAAGAAGTGAAAGAATGTGTATTCCCCAGGCCTCCACAAGGAGGCATGCAGTATCTGGCTTATGGATCCTGCCAGTTTCTAACTTCAGAAAGCATGCAAGAACTTTGTCCTACTGAAAAGGAGTGGTAAGAATTGCCCCTTCTGCTTGTGTTGCTTTTCTAGTGCTGTGATGGGGTTAACTTGTCGGATAAGTTATTACCTGTCAGTTGTGTTTCTGCCTCCCCATTTTGCCCTCATTGATGCTCACACACAAAAATCGTGTTCCAAAATGTTTCTCTGCCAGTTGTTGCAGTGTTCACAAAGGTGGCGGCGGTACTTTTTCCTTCTAAAAACAGAAATGAGAGTTAGGATTGAGATGCACTTTTCATTTTCACCCTTCAGTTTGTGACTACAATAGAGTTACGTTTTGGGTAAGATGCCAGCATAGGACACTTCGGTGAACAATGCTCTGAGCAGGTTTTCGCTTACCCAGGCACAGTATCCCAGTGTTTTCTGTATCCAGGCACAATACTCCAGCTGTTGTTTTCCGTGCAGCATTGTGATGTCAACATGTAGATGCATAGAGGAAATCAAACAAATACTGCTTCTTACGTGTTCAACAAAAATCACTAGGAAATCCAGTTCCATCACAATGAATGCATTTGTCTCACTGTCTTGTTAAGACTTGTTTCTTTAAGACAGTGACTTTTTATTTATCCCCCAAAAGTGTAATATCAAATACTGCATTAAGCTCTAAAGCCTTCCTGTGATATTATTATCACTGAAAAATGAGGAAAAGTGTAGTATAAAGTCATGAAATTGCACAATGTGGTTGGGGAAAGATGTGTGGGGTTTGCTTTTTTTGGTTTTTGGGGGGTTTGTTTGCTTGTTTGTTTGTTTTAAATAATAATGCTATTATAGGCAAGGTGACCTAACACCAAGGTTTGTAGGGAGGGACTTTTATCAGGCCAAGAAATACTCCTGTAAGGAAACACACTGTTTCTTGCAGGGTCTGTGTGTTTGCAAGCTAGCAGTATCTTATGTGTGTGTGAATACATACGTATTTTTTTATATTTTGGAGTGGAAGCTTAGATAATCCTCCATCTGCAAATAACTGAGTAGCCTGCATTCCAGGCCTTGAGTCTTTTGTTTGAGCTGGTTTTATTCTTTCTTCCCGTGTCTTGAAGTGGCTGAGGGGAGCTTGCTTGTTGTGTGGGTCAGCCTTAGCCCTCAGAAGACTTAAGGCTATCTTCTCCAAGCTGATTTCAGTGGTGGTCAGTGTCTCTGCAGAAAGAGATAGATAGAGAGGGGAAGAGAAGGGTCTAAACTTGGACAATCCCAGAAGTTGAAACAGAAATTGCAATGAGGATTGCATTACAAATAGCAACATGGTTTTGTGCTGCATAAAAATAGTCACCTTCCATGCTTATTTTCAACATGTTTCAGTAGCCTTTGTTCAGCTGCTGAGCATCATGCTATGTGAATGACTGCCCTCAGGCTTAGCTGAAACAGCAGTGAAAATTCTGCATCAGAGGTATAACATTCATTTCTTGCTGATGACCTATTTGGGCCATTTCTCCCACATCATATGGAACTGAAAGGAGCTCTGTGGAAAGCATTAACCAGTTAAAATGGCCTCACTTTAAGCACAGATAAACTACAGGAAGAGCAAATAAATTCTTTTTTGTCTCTTACCAGTGTTACTGTCAAACATGAAAACAAACTTGCTTTTCAAGACATTCTTTTGCAAGAATAATGTACAAGGATCTCTTAATAATTTCTTTAATGTTGCAGATTATCAGCCTATGCGCTTGCCATATGAAAGACGTAGTTGTGGGCTACCAAGATACTACAAGTGAGAAGTGGAGATTCCTCCTTCTTAAATGTGTGAATCGTTATTGTTCTCCTTAGTTTTCAAAGCTATCCCTCTCATTCACGATGATAATTCTGGAAAACACAAGAAATATGTGCTGCTCATGTTCTGTGCATGAGGTGAGCACAACAGACACTTGCTGTGTCACCCAGGCAAGGAAGGACAAATCAAGGTCTACGAGTCATTCAAACCTTTCCTTGCTGTCCCCAAGGAAATCAGAATGGCAGTTAACTATTGCTTTGGGGAAATACAAGAGCAGAGGTGTTTAAGCATCCCAAGTGCTGCTGCAGATCAGAGTAATAAAAAGTAGTGTTGTGAACAGCATTTAGAGGTCATTCAGTTTCCTTCCCCCGCTCTTCATTCCTCCTACCTTCATCTGCTCATGTGCTTATTGTGATTCATGCCAGTTTGAACAGGCAGAGAGAATCACTTCTAAGGGTGAAAGAGGCAGATGATTGAGGGAATTGGGCATTCTTCATAGCACCAGTCAGCACAGTGCCTGTTCTTAAACATATGACTGAGCTGTATGTAAACATATGACTCCCTCTCTGCAGTAGTGAGGCTCTGTCCTAGACCTGCATGCCTGCATAAAGATATTTACTTATTCATTAGCTTGCCCAATAAATGCAGCTGTATGATCACACAGCTTGCACTTGTGAGTGGAGGTGCTTATGTTGTTCAGTGTGCCTCAACACCTTTTGAAAAGTGGAGGGCTGCTTAAATGGCTGTTAGATTTTAGGAGTCATGGGCCTTGAGATGAGCAGTTCAGAGTTTTGGGACTAACAGACCTGTACAGATACCACTTTTTGGACTTTCTGATTGCATGGGGAGCCTAGCTAACTGTAGGAACAACTGGAATACAAATTAAAAACTCTTACAGACCAAGCGATTGCTCTCCTCAGGGTTTTGTTTGTTTAAGCTTTAATTTTAAATCAACTTTTGTTTTGAAAAATACATGGAATCTGAGACAAACATTTGGAAGGTAGGATGCAAAAAGACAATCACATTATGTACAATTCATATATTAAAATCTTCATATGAAGTGGGACCCAGGCTGTTACACTAAGCTTCTCTGTACGCAGAGTAGCCTAAGTGCCAACTGAGCATCACTGCAGCAGCAGCTCAGGCTGTGCGTGGGATTCCATCCCTCTTCCCCACTGTGAGGAAAGAGCACTTTGTTAAGAAAGTCAGAAGTAACCATCTCCTTTACCTCAATGGATACCACTTAAAGCTCTATTCTGTTCCCTTCCTTATGAAACAATCCTGTCTTTCTGTTGGAAAGAGGGTGGAATTGTTCCAAATCAAAATGACTTTATGTGCGTCCTTATGAGTCAGTCACTTCCGTTGGCTTGAGGGCCCAGCCAGAAGGAGCGCCTTGCAGTCACCCCTGTTCACCAGCCTGAGTGAGTAGTTCTCCGGATGCTTCTCGGTTCTGCAATAGGGTGATTGCAGCAGCTGTGGCCTGAAACAGATTTTCTGTACTTTCTTGATACTGTTGGTATTCAGGATCCTTTCAATCTTTGGTTTACACAGGACACCTGTGATACCTGAATCAAACATTTCCAGAAGTAAATCCATTTAATTTGCATAGGTGTAAGTTACAATTATTCTGACCAGTTTTCCTTCAGAGGTACTGCTTTTAAAGATGTAACATTATCACAGTACCAATTTCTTTTGGCACAGTTCTAGCTTAAGAATCCATCTTCTGCACAATGATCACATTTACCTTGCCGTGTTTCATGGCAGAAAGAGGAAATACTGAATTAAATCTTTTTGCTTTTAGCTTATTTAGAAGTGGATTTTGTAATAACACATCACTTCCTCTATGTTGATGTTTTATGAACTTCCATCATCGTTCTCAGCCAGCTTCAGCCTTCCGCTAAAGAAATACTACATTTCTTGTGGAAAAAAAGTTGTTACTGATAGCCCATGATGCTTAGGAGTAAAAATAGAAGCTAAAGTTTCACATGCTCAAGTTGCACAAGGTTTCTGTCCTTACATTTCACAAAACGAAAGCAGCTTCCTACTTCCAGTTCTTATCTGACGCAGAGGGTAATTCCCTTTCTCCTCCCCACAATCCTCTTGAAGGACAGCAGATGAGATCTTAGGCAAAAGATCTCACTAGGGTCAATTATGATGTGACCTTGTAGTTTTATGAGTCTTTTATGCTGTCATTAAAGCAAAACCACAAAATCCATATGTTCATACTGGCAGTACTAAAACCGGGCACCAAGAAACAAATGAAAACCAGACTTGCCACCTCAGAGTTTTGCTGCCTTTGATTTTGTGGAACATCAAAATGCAGGATATAAACACCTAGTGCTAGGTCTGTTTTCAGCTAAGGTGTTTCTTTCACGTGGCTCTGGAACAGTTGTCACGCTGTTCTGTCTACACAGCTGTTCTGCCCAATGTGGTCCTCTGGTGAGGGGAACTTCCCGAAGAGAAAGTTGGCTTCTCCAGTTACAAGTGCCAAACTCCCAGTGGGACCAGGAGGTAGAAAGAGAGGGGAAGCATTGCCAGACATGGTGCATCAGTGGGGCTTCTGGAGGAAATCTGGCTGTGTCCTGAAAAATTAAAAAAGAGAAAATCCACATGTAATTGGTGATTTGACAAGAAATATATTTGAAGATATAGTTTACATTAATGCATTGATGGAAGATTGTTGTAAAATCATACGGATTTTGGCTCTTTCAGAATTCTCCTTTTCATGTGTGTGAATGTATACCATCCAGAAAAAAGGCAAAGACACTCAGCAACACTGACTACAGCTTCCTTTTCTGAATGACGGAGAATGCTTGTTTAAAATCCTGACAGAACAACATCTAAAAGAGTATAAAATACATTATCATTCTGCCTACTCAGGGCCTGAGGAAGGTGTTGTGATTAAGATCTATAAATAATGGTAATAAGTAGCAAAAAGTCTAGGCCACAGATGCTTAGGTGGTACCAGCACTGTGTACCACTATTGCTATGTGAGCCATGACGTGGACACAGGGCACAGATTGGCTTTGGCATAGATGGTACATGCAACCTGTGCTGAATGTGGTACACAGGTAAAGAAAGATTTTGAACCCCATCTTAAGCAGTAGAGAAATTTCTCCTCTAAGAGTTTAGGTCCAAGTGCTCTGGGAAGATCAGGCTGTATATTGTTTTCTATACCAAATTCTTCAGCTGTTCCTGTTGCTGAGGTATCAGCTTTCAGTATGTTGCTGCAGTTAATTTATGGCTAGTAGGGGTGCTTCCTTTCCCTCTTCCTAGAAGGAGTATGCTGTATTAACATGTAAAGAGCAAGTAAACATTGGGTAGTCCTCAGTAATGCTTTGAAATAAATGTAGGATTATAGCAAATCTCTTGGCCTCTTGTGACCTTTTCCAGGCCCAGGCCCTTCCATTAAAACAAGTTTTGATTGACCCAGAAAGAGTTTAACAAGAAACTAAGAGTGACAGTAAAATAAAGCTTTTAAAAATAATTAGGAAAAACAATCCAGCAAATAAACATAAATGAAGCAGAAGTGAAACAGATCAAACCTGGCTCCTGATCTGGTTATGATGACTGCAAAGTGTAAGAATTATTTCTGCATACAGTGCCTTTGTTCTCAGCAAGTCATTTAGCTTCTCTAAGTCCCTTCCAAAATAACAACTAATACAAAACAGATTCTCTTCCTTTCTTAAGAAATTGCTGAAAGTAAAAAAAAAAAAAAGGGAACTGTGGCTGATGATTTTCTTTAAAAGAAGTTGACAACAGGAAATATTTGTTCCTTTCTGCAAAAAATTGCATTTCTAAAGTTAGGCTTTTGTTCTTTCCTTCATCCCCAAGCCCCTCAAAATCCAGCAGTACAGGAAACTTCAGGTGTCTTAAGTGTGTGATTCAGTTTGGTCTCCTGTAGCAAAGCTGAAACACCCTCCCTTGTCCCAAACACTTTTTTTTTTTTTTTTGGTGAAAATACCTTTTCATGGTAAGAAATAGTTTATAGTGAGGAAAAGTTGTCAGAAAGTTTTTGGCTGAGTCAAACATATATACAACTATCTCCTTTAACTGCAGCCTACTTCTCTTTTGATTTTGAGAAGTTTCCACTGCTACTGCATTAACTATTAATAATTTCTTATTTCTTGTGGAAGGTAACAGCTAGAGATATTCTAGCTCCTGTTCTGTTTGCTTTTGTAATGTTGCAATGTGGTGCTGTGCCACTGAAGGCACATGATAGCATCTTAAATTTAACTTTGTGGTTTTTAAAGACCTTTAAGCCAGCTAGGGGAGCTATTGCAGGTCTAAAAAGGTTATTTCCTGTGATTTTTCAAGTTGTTTATTGCTCATGACATGCAGAAATGATTTTTTTCTGTGTAATCATAAGATAAAATGCTGGAACATTTCTCTTCCTTAGTTTTTATTTGTGTTTATTGCCGTTTAATCTGGCTGTAATGTTATATTGTGGCTGAACTTACTACGTTAACTGTAATATAATTATTGTTATGGAGTGGATTATCTCTTTCAGCTACATTGAGTAAAATACAAATTGCAGCTATTGATTTTTATGTGCAAAATTTTGCAGGTTTGATACCAATTTAAAGTTTTGCAGAGCTAACAAGAAAAATTTTGCTTACAAGCAAGATTTTTATGGGAGAATTTACTGACAATGGCACGTCAGAGCTGGACAGCCCTTCTGCACTGCACTCCCTTCAGAAGTGTTACAAATGACCTAATGTAGTTAAGTCTGTGTAATGATTAAACTGAGACATTGTCATTTGCACTATACTTCAGAACTGCCTTTGGTGAGATCTACTTTAATTTTCCCAGAAGAGCTTGTGTGGAGTCATAAATCATTTATTTTTAAAATATTTATTACCTTATTTACCCCCAAGGACCCCCCCCCCAAATCTCTTGATCTAGTAGTTTATTCATACTAAAGTAATTTACAAAGGCCTTAATTCATAGAACTGAATGGCTTCCATGTTGGTTTTTACTGATTTTTATGATGCCTATAATGGTGAGTAGCTTTATAGACTGGTGACTGATGGCACTTCAGTATTCTTCTTTCTGCAGTCTAGGTCTGTCTTAGTGGTGGAAATACTTTTCCCTATCTGAGAGAGCTGTATTTTGCTAGACTTAGTAAGAGAGAACAAGCATCATAAGTCAATTGGACTTTCTCTATTCAGCACATTTTACCAATGTGGCAAATTCAAATTAAAGCACTGGATAATCACTTAGACAGTTGGCAGGTTAAGGAGTATTGCCTTACCAGAGGGGGAAGGAGTGTCCTCAGTGCTAGAAGGAGCTGGAATTAAAAACACAAGAATCAAAGTTATGTGTTTGAGCCTAGAACAGGAAAAGCGGGCTGATAATTGATCTAAGGGTTAGTAATTTTTTTTCTGAGACAGAATACATTTGTCAAACTTATTGAATGTTTAAATATGATCACATAATTAAATCAGAGGAAAAGACACCGTACTGTTCCCAAAAATGAGACGATGAAAAGATTTTGATTCTCCATTTTCAAAACACTTTTTTCATTTTCAAAACTGCAAAACATTTCACTTTGAAATTTCCTGAACAAAGTATGTCACTTCACATTTTAAAAATATTTTTCTCTTGAGAATGATGTGCATTAAAACAAAGATATTGAAGGGTTTCTATTACTTGAAACATCTTTTTCTATTTTAAGTGGAATTAAATGTTTGTAGTTGACCAAAATTAAAGTTTTCTGCTGATTTATTCAATCAAGACATCCTCAAAAACTATGATTAGTTTGATGTGTATCCCCTTTTTTAAATTTGCTTTTTCAATCTGTCAACAGGTCAAACCCAAAGCCCCATCATTCTGCTGGCCATGCTTGTGGGTAGTTCAGGCATCTTAGCTCTGTTGTTTGGCACTATTTGAGCATGTGTTACAATCTCACTCATTTTCCTAAGGAAGAAAAATAGTAATTCTTGTTGCATGTGTCCAGCATTGCCACCAGATCCAGATCTTCCAGCTACAAGGGAAAAGGTGATCAGCAGCTGTCTGTCTGACGTCAGAAAGGGTGTATGGGCTGGACTTTGGATTTAATTACCAGAGACAAAACTAATACTGCTTCACAGACCCAAGTGCAAACAGTGAAATACTCTCCTGTTCCTCTGGGACAAGGTGGATCCATGACAGTACAAAGCCATAAATAACCAAATGCTTAAAAGTTGGGGAGACCTCATTATTCATTAATGTCTCCTGTGAAGGGAGGAGGAAGAGGCAGGTGGCTTGCCTTCAGGAGTCCTGCTGCTTCCATGGTTATGCTGTGCTGAAGCTTAACAAAGATGCATTTATTTTCTTCTCAATTATTCTTCCAACAAAGGCAAGGAACAGAATGCAACTGAGTGAAGATCTGCTTTAAAAATTGAACTCATCCCAGCTGACAGCCATATACATGGGTTGTCAACAAGAAATGCTGCCTCCGAGTCCCTCCCTCTGAACTAAAAGAAAAGTCTTACCTGATACAATGAGTTTAACATTAGATTTCTGTGTTTTGTCGGAATGATCCCCTGTCTGTTTGTAGATGCAACTATATACAGCTGTGTCCAGTAATTTGACATTGAAGAGCTTTAAGGAAAAGTTGCCATGCTTCATCTGGTCGAAAAAAAGACTAGTTCTGCCACGGTAACTGTCGTTCTGGAACTCCGGCAAGTCCTGCCCATTGAGAACAAAGCGAACTACAGTGGTGTGCTGAGGATCGTCAGCCTCTATCTGCCAGAACAGCATTGAATTGGAGAGGGTCAGCTTTCCAGGAGAAGTGGTGGTGCAAGGCAAAACAACAGTTTCTCCAACAAATGCGTGGCATGTTGTGTCTGGTCGACCTGGAATAAAAAAACATACAACTTTCTCAGTGTGCAGCAGAGCTAGGGACACCAGGTTTCCTAGAATTTGGCTTCATCACACCATTATTTGCCTCTCTTCCTCCCTCTTCTATGTGTGTCCTCCTGCTTCCAGCCAGGCAGAAGGCAGTAAGTGCCATGCCAGGATTGAGGGCCATGTATGCTCAATGCTCAGCCAGCTCTGCAGCAGGACAGGTGTTGCTGTGCAGCAGGACAGATGTTGCTGCACGCGGTTGCTTTTGCTTCGTCCATGTGGATGCTGCTTGAACTTGTCTCTTTAGCTGATGATTTTTCTCCCAGTTTCTGAGGAGATTAGTTTTGAGATCAGGTATCTGATTTGATTCTAATTAACCAGTCAGTTCACAAAAGGAAAAGAGGATGCAGGAAAGTGAAGATGAGCACACATAAATAAGCAAGTACTGCTTTTGTAGGAAGGAAGTCTGAAAAACGAAGCATGAAAAGGGTGTTACATCATCATGAGAAAGATCCTGGATGAGTCTGGTCTCCCCCAACTCCTATTGCTCACCTATCAGATCACGGCTTCCAATTTGTCGGTAATGCACTAGAGGCTCCTGCCTCCTTCCCCTGTGACACCTTGCAGAGGATCTGGCAGAACAGGGCTTTTATCTGCAGCTCTGGCTTGGTGCACTCTTGCTAAGCCTACCCTCTCATAGTCTTCGGTATAGCTATTTTCCCAGTACGCCAGAAAGAAGGTAAATGACTTTTCCAAGGGAAACAGATACTTTGTACGGGTGGTGGGTGGCCTGGACAGATCTTACCAACCAATTCCAGCAGAAGCAAGAACCAGGGTTAGAGTAGCCTGCTGGTGAACAAAGAGGTAGTCAGGCAGGGCAGGAAGACAGATGCATCTCACTTATACGCACTGTTCATTTAATAACTCTGATACTAATTATTTTTATAAATTATTCCAAGTTAGTTGAAAGTATACTAGAACCGCAAATGGGGGAATCTGGCACTGTCATGTGGGACAACTTTTACTAGGTTGTGGTGTTATATTTTCCAGGGGAAGACTGCATTATGGAAGAAGGGTTCTGTGCATTTATAAAGCATAGACAAGTAGGTATTTTCAGCACAGAATGTGGGCTTAAATTAACACTTTAATCAAACCTGTTTCATAAAATTTTTTATAAATTAAAATGCAGATGAATTAATTTGGATAGAAAACTCATTTGCAGAAGGGAGCAGAACAAAAGCAGCGTGAGTCTGTGATTGTGCCAAGAAGCAAAACTAAAATTCACTTTGAAACAACTCAATCTCTTTTCATGGCCAAAGTTATGTGAAGCATAAGGGGTAAGTAATCAGACTACAGAATCACAAAATCATTAAGGCTGAAAGGGACCTCTGGAGATCATTTGTTCCAATCCCCCTGCCAAGGCAGGGCTACCTACAGCAGGTTACACAGGAACGTGTCCAGGCGTGTTTTAAATGTCTCCAGAGAGGGAAACTCCATGATCCCCCTGGGCAGCCTGTTCCAGTGCTCTGCCACCCTCAGCATAAAGAAGTTCTTCCTCATGT
>JANHGB010022844.1:16592-42543 GCA_026283785.1 Coracopsis vasa
AGTGGAATCAGAGCTGAAATACCAAATTGCATCTGAATTGCATGTGAATGTTGAGCTCTCTTTCCAGCCACGTGCTTTTGTTACTTCCCTACTGAAGTTTAAGCTTGCGCATAAAAAAGGAGCAAGGTAGGTCTTGTTTCAGGAAGCAGCATCTAACTGCAGGAGTGTTTCAGATTTGTCTGGCTGGGGTGTGTGATCTTTCATTTAGCTTAATTCAGTGCTGTTGAGTTAGAAGAACATTTGTTTGGGTTTTGTTTTCCTCTGGATTGAGAGGATTCTGCTTGGAACAGAAATGTTTACACTGAGCCTCTGGAAGGATTGTTCTTGGTACACTAAGTCAGAGATCTGTTCCCATCTGTGCAATTCAGATGGTGTAAGATGTTTCAGTCACTGCATGGATCAGCATTTAAAATATCTATTTGATATTTGACATCACTTCTTTTTTTTTCTCTGATTTTTTTAGGTTCTGGTTTAAACAAAATGGAAGTTTAGAAAGCTAACAAGTAATTTTTTTCTTTGAACTTTTTCAAATGTAAAAGTTGATCTGCCTAATGTCCATCATAATCTGACAAAGGAATTATTTAAGACTTACTTTTCAGACGTTAAAACAATTAACTGAATAAGGCTTTGCACTTCCTGAAGAACAAAAATACTAACTAATAACTCTTTAACACACTAACCTACCTGAAATAATGAAGGCATGTGATGTAATTAAACTGTGTGATGAAATATCAAAACTCTGAACTTCTTGGCAATGTCTCTGGCATTCAGCTTTTGTCATGCGTGAGGTTCTTTACTAAACAAGTTAGCTCCGCCTGCAATGACAGTCAAGTAGGCAAGTAACCAAATGTTCCCGGTGCCTGTAGAATGGCAGGACTTTGTGTCCCAAAGTAAATTGACTCAAGTTATTTCTTTCCAATGCAGAACAGGCGGGGATGAGAGGGCCTAAATACTACTCTTGAAGGCTTTGTGCTCTCAGAGCACTAAAATTCTCCCTTTAAAGTGAATTAAAAAAGTGGTATTTTTTGCAAATATTCTGTTAACCCTGGAAATAGTGTTGCTATGGTATATTAAGGATATTACCCTGTGAACAGCTCTCCTGGTTAGGACAGCTGGGGTGGCAGGAGGGGAAAATGCTGTAGATAGAGATGGTTTGCATGAGCCAGAGGTCCGTGTTGTGTGCAGATGTTTCCTTGGTGGTTTCTTTTTTCTTTGTTATTGCCATAAGCCTTGCTCTGAATTCTGTGGGCAGCTGTTTGATCATCAAGAATGGTGCACCGGGAGGATGAGCGCTTCTGGTGGCTGAGCAGCCGTGTAATGGTAGTAGAAAACCCAGCTGGTTTCAGCGATGGCTTGTAACCACAGTGCACCTATATGCTTTCATAGAATAGTTAGGGTTGGAAAGGACCTTAAGATCATCTAGTTCCAACCCCCCTGCAAAAGTCTGGGATTTAGGACAGACAAGACCTGGGAACTGATAATCTAGGGAAGGATTGTGAGATGCTGTTATGGGATGATGGGTTGAAGTAGAGTGCTGCCCGAGGCATGGAGGGAGATGCTGAGCTGGAACTCTTTTGACACAGAAGAGGTACTTCTGTGTGGTGGCCACAAAGTGTGGCACTGATTTAAGTTGTGAACTAAGTGGATGTGACAATCTGGATGTTATGTTGAAGTGATTGATAGGCTTACCAACTCTTCTGCTTCATTTGCCAACCTCCAGCACTGGCTGAGTAACATAGGTAATATAGCCTGGTACTGACTGAATGGTGATACAAGCTGGAACAGGCACCAGCTACAGAAAATGCCAGTAATTCTGAGGGGATTAGCCAAAATCACTTAGCAGATGAATGAGGGCCACTGCCAAGAAGGAAACTGCTTGTTTAACACCTGGCAAAGCTTTGTAGCTTAGTAACTGATGTACTTTCTTCAAGTGTTGTTCCCTCCTTACCTCTGCAATGCCTTTGGCTTCTGAGAACAGATTTACGAGAGCTGACTTGTTACTGGTGCATGTAGGAGGATGGGGGAATATTTCTCCCCGATTTTGTGAAACCCTGAAAGCACATGAAGGAGAGAAATGTTACCTGTAAACACACAGTCCTTTTACCTTTAGGCAAAAGCTAATTGCAAGCTAATGAGTGATCTTGTAAGCGGAAATTATGGTCTGGTTTCTTAGAGAAAGTTCTTATGATGCAACAGTCTGTACCGAAACTGGATAATGGCTTCTGGTCTTATCTGAAAGCAACCTGTAAGCAAACTGAGGGATTATTGAGAGACACATCCTATAATTAGTTCAAGGAAAGATATGCAAGAGATATCAGTGAGGGACATGCTGGCATGTATCAAAAAATTACAGTGGCTTTCTCTTTTAGTGTTTTAGATTTTGAAATAAATTACCCCGATTTGAAAGCCATTTTCTGGGCATTTGTGAGCAGTGGCAGGTAGTGTTTCCACAGTTAACAGCTGTGGAAGGCAGTGGACAGCTCAAGGCTGTGGACAGAAGTGCCCTTTGCCTCCTGGGAGACTGTTTGGAGCTTTAGACTGCAAAATGTGCTGTGGTGGTAGCTGAATCTTGGATTGGGATCCTTATCTTTAGGTGCACTGTAGCAAACTTCATGCAGTTGTGAATGTGCCTTGTCTGCTTTTCATGTTTGTTTTGGCAGAGTTTATAGCTGTTTAAAACTTCTGAAGGTGTTATTTGCTGTGCACTGAGGTGCTCTGTACTCTGTCCATGTTTCCCTCTCCCCTCTCTGTGCTCCAGCCACATCACCTATGCTGTGGAGGTGGAATGGTGGGTGGAGCGCTGTTTGGGCTTTCTTGTTTCACTGTGCTGCTGTAACTTCCTGTATTTAAGGTTTATCATGGGACACAGTCATGCTCTGGGACGGAAAGATTGTTATCAAATGCACATCTAATATGAAAAGTTATTCCTTCTCAAAGGATAAATGAGTGATGGTGTGTGACTTGCTCTCAATAGAAGGCTGTACCTCATGCATGGTACTGCAGTGGGAACTTGCACGCCTTCCCTGGCTTTGAATAAAAAGCTTTTGGTGAGGAGGAGTTTATCCACATACAGAAATGAAACATGTTGGGGGAAATGGAAGTTACAATTTATATTTGATCAGAGTTTCCAGGATTAAAACACAAATATCTTCCCAATGGTTTGGAGGAAAACAGCAAAAATCTGGATGTCTGGCCAAAAAGAGAGTGGATATGAGCGAGAATGTTTGATAAACTGGAATGCTCAGGAAACTAAGCTTTATTCTTGATTTCAGAATAACCTTTCTAAATAGTTCTGACTAAACTGAAGTTGTGGCTTTGTGAAATGGGAAGGTTTGGATGGCTCAGAGGACTGATGCTAAATGTGGTATGTTTCATTTCAAGTTTCAGAAGGAAACACGCTCTTGGTATGCAAGTGAGGAGAATTCAGCAATGATCAAATGGTGCTAGTCTTCTGGGTATTTACTATTTTCATGTTATGTTTCATTTGGTTGAATTCTCAGGCAGTCAAGATCCATTCCGGTCATATTTCCAGCTGTTGGAAGAATTTCATCTCTGCCATCTGCTTGAATCCCTTGTGTGAAGATCAATCCAGGGACTAGAAGGATATTTGTAGGCAGATCCCAGAAGGATGTTGTATCACTGCTGCCCATGGGGTCTGTGTTAGGCAGTTTTGCATGGCAACTGCGTATAATTTTAGTAGTGGGCTCTCATCCATTATTTTAAAACATGCTTTTCCCTCTGCAACAAGACTTTTGTACTAGATTAAGCAGTGAGGCTTTCAAGAGAATGCTGCTAAATCCTTAGCAAGTGTTCCCAGCCCCACCTATCCCTGTCTTGCAGATTATGAATCCTCCTGAGTTTCTGAGCACTGCACGTTTGACACTGGTGGACGCTCAGACAGCAGAGGCTAAGCAGCATATGGTGTATCCCACCCTTTGCCTGCCCTTGTGCTTCCTGGTGAGACTTCACTCTCTGTGGCTAGTGGTGTGTGGTGGTCTTATGCCCTTTGCGACTTCTGAAGAGAAACCAAAAGGCCACTGTTCCTTTTTGTAATGTCTTTCTGGCAGCTCCCCTGAAAGTTCCTTTTTCTCAATTCCTTTTTGCTTTTCTGAGAGTTTCCACTGCTCTTTATCTGCCAACTCTAGCAATGTTTTTTCTCTTTTCATAAATAAATTCTCAGGAATAGAGAGTTGCTCTTTCAAGAGATTGCAGTTACCTGAACAAGGCATAGATGTGTGGGTTTTTTTGCTTTGTCTTTTAGAAAGCTTAACACATCAGCTCACAAGTGACAATGCAGAAAGAGGCAGGTGTTCCTTCAGCTGACTCAATATTGTGTAATTTTTTTTCTGACTTTGAAGGCAGTTCCTGTCTGAATATCTGCTTCTAGTGCTCTCTGGATGATGTTTTGTTTCACTGTTGCTTTACTCCAAAGTACCTTTATCTTCAGAGGTTAAATGTTAACACTGAAATAAGGACTTTAACTTTTCATTCTTCACTGTAGGTTTTGTTTTCCTCTGGCATCTGCTCAATCTGACCCTTATATTAGTGATATTACCTGATTCTGGAGTGCTCTATTCAACAATCGAACAGCTAAGCTGACGCTCGGATTCACTGATGTGAGGAGTCCCGGAGACATTGAGTTAACTGATGTCAGTAAAAATGCTTATTGGATTAGCACTGATAAATACTAATTATTCTGAAGAGAACAGTCTGAAGGTAGTTGTGAAAATGAGACCTGTTTTTTAAGAGAGAAAATCCTATTTGGGTTACTAGTACCACTTTGGAGTAGAGAGCTCAACTTTTTGTGAAAGTGACTCTGGGTGTATGCCTAATTATTGCCATATCTCTAATAGGCATAGTTATCCCTCTTACTGCCTTTGAATGTGCGTGAGGTCCTTGCTTGGCCATAAGCTGAGGAGAAACTTTTGTAGGCTTTACTGGGGTAGGAAAGAAGATGGGTGAAATAAAGTTATCTCGCTCTCCTTCCTCTGGCCCTTTCAACTGCCTAAATGAAAGCCACAACTTGTTTAGCCAGTATGTCAAGTGATAGGAATCCCTTTATACAGCTCCATATAAACCAAATACTTGCAAGAGGAACCAAAATAGATTGAAATACATTAGAAGGTCTTGCATAAAATGGGTGTGGCTGGCAGGTCTTTCTTCTTGCCCTTCTGTGTCCCTTGTGGCCTTTCCCTCCCACTGTAGTTGATTTGCTTTAAAGGGTTTTGTGCTACCTGGATTAGTCATTTGCTATGTGAAATGAATCTTTCTCATTGAAGGACTGGGTAATCTAATGCTGTTAACTGTTACTTGTAGAAACATCCCTACATTGAAATGACTCCACCTGAATTTTTTGCATCTCCATCATTCAGAGGGCTAAGCTCTTCAACTTGCATCTACATTGGAAATCTCAGGAGTATTTGAACTCTTCCCTTGCTACTAAGCTCCTGCAGAGGGACAAGACCTCCCTGGTACATGCATAGCTGCAAACATACAGGGCTGGTTCAGGCTTCTTGGAAAAGCAGGCTAAGGAGAATATTGCCTGCTATAAATCATGGAAAGGACAGAGCAGGGCTAGTGGTGAGCAAAGGAACAGGTGACATGGGGCACAGCCTCCTGCTATAGAGCCATGGACACTACAGGAACAGCAGCTGCCTTGTGCTTCCTAGCTCCAGCCAGCCCCCAGCCATCTGGTTCAGGAGGCCGCACAGGGATTTAAGCAAGAGTGTGTTTTGCCTGTTCTGTGCTGCAAATGCTGAAGTAGGTGTGTGGTCTGACCTCTGCTCTCTACCTAGCACAGAGGTTATCTCAGCAGTCTTTGATTTCTTCCCCTGCTTACTGCTGATAAGTCTCAAAAAGCTCATGAATGTGATTTGTCTTTGATCTCCATCCCAACTGTACAGTGTTTTGGCAGAGTGCAGCCAAAGGGCCATAAAACTTAGGGAGGATATAACTCGAGAATAATTGAGTTACTGAACACAAAGTTCTTAGAGTATTGAGCTATTTATATTGTAAAGCTTCAGTGCAGAAGGATATCTTGTTTAAACTGACAGGCTGTCAGCATTTAGTATAGTAACTGCATAAATGTTTGTAGTGATGGCTTTGTCTGTGTCTTGCTCAATATATTATCCATTCTACAAGTGTGAGGTTTTTTTGTTTTTGATGTTTTTTCTCTTTAGTCAGCAGTTATCTTTCACACCGAGCCAGAATTATAAAACCCCCTCAGTAAATGTCATCAGTCCAAAGAAGGAAAGGGGAAAACTCCTTCCCTTTGAACTTTCAAATTTATATTGTGGATAAAGCCTAGTAATGAGAGAGGGAGAAAGGGAAATTCTGGGGGCTTTCCTAGGAAGCAGAAGGGAAACTGTTTCAGGCTCAAGAGATTACTTTGAGCTGATGAGATAGTATATAAAATGTCTTTATTACCTTTGTCCAATGCCTTGTCTAGGAAGAAGTCTAATATACTAATGCCAGAGAATTTCCATTCTCCAAAATTCCTTTCCAGTTCAGTACTGAGAAAGCAGGGAAAATCCTGGCCTGCAGATGCTTATTTTTGCTGGCAACTGTTGCCAGCAACAGGTTCAAGGACTTTCTGGATGGTGAGTCCTCTCTCATCTTAGCTATTTTTCATTTGTGTATTGTAGAAACCACCTTTCTTCAAGACAAGATGATGTTGTTATTGATGCATATACAAAGTTCCACTAACATGCAGTAGTCACTTTGTTTTTTCTCATTAGACCTGTTACTAGACATCTCCTCCCTGACTTGTAACCCTACAGTCAGTTGGATCTTTATTTCTTAGTGGGCAAGAAAACCAAGAGAGCTGGATGAAAGGTGGAGTTCAGAGAATACTTATTACTGTCCTCTAGGAATGTGTTATGTATTCATTAACAAAGTGGTGAACTTCACAGGTGGGGCTGATCAATAGCCAATGCTGTTGTAGTTGCTGCATGGGAAATAGAAACACTGGGAATGTGTGTCTGAAAATGGAAGCTCAGGATGCCAGGGTGAGAGGAGAAAAAGAAACTGAAGTTAACTGAAGCTGGTGTAACTCCCCAGAAAATGATGTTAACTTGTGACTGAAATTACTGAGCCCCGTGCTGGGCACCATGCTGAGGATTTGTACCTGTAGAAGACAAGCTCTATGGCAGTGGCTCCTCTGAGTAAGAGGAACGACCTGAATTGCATCCTGGTTTGGTTTTTTTTTTTTCTCCCCCTACTAGCTGCAAAATGCACTTTGTTTGAACCTGATTACAAGCAACTGTTCATCCTAAAGTCTTTACAATCCTGAACAAATCCTGGGGCCAATTAATAGTATTAATTAATTCATTCATGTTGGAGCTACTGAACTGAAAGCTAGTCTTTGTCTGAGCTGGTCCATCTAGGAGCATTGTTCTCTTAAAGTAAATGTGAAAGTATCTGGGATTGATTTGTGTGGGTTTTTTTGAGGGTTGTGTTTGTTTTTTCTTTAATTGTTGTGAATAAACTGCAATTTCTGAGAGCTTTTTGAAGTGGAAGGAATTGTTTATGGAACAGCTTTCCCCAAGAGTGATTCACAGCATATACCCATTGTCACCTGTGTCCTAACAAAGCATTTCTGCTATTCCTGCAAGTTCTGGTGGCACCTTTTCTTACGCAAGAAAAAACAGCTAAGTGCAACAAATGTAAGTAACTAAGAAAAGAAAGAGCTATTATCTTCTCCAGGAGCCCGTCTTGGCCTTTTCCATGGTTATCCAGTAAAAAGCACAAAGTACTCATGGAATACTTTGTACTAGTAAAAATAATAAGTCCTAGTGGTTCAAGGACTCTTGAACCTGTAGCAAAAATAAGGCTGACAGTTGCCAAATACTGCAGGCTTAAAACCACCCCTTCCTCCCAATGGGATTGCCTTCCTAACCCCCGCTTTTTGAAAATATCTGCAAAGCTGAAACCTACAGTCTTTTAAGCCTAGCTGTTCTAGTATCGGAGCAGAAAGTTTCTAGTTGTATGAGAATGCTAATGTCCAATTAGCTTCTGTCCATCAGAAACAAATGCAAACAGAATCCTAAACAGGGCCTCCTTAAAGTATCTGTAAGCACTTCATGCTTTTGTTGCTAAGCTATGAATAATTGTTCCAAGTGGAGAACAGTCATCCATAGAGTTAGTGGGATGTACATACAATATACAACACAGAGTTGTGTTGAGATGCTTGAGTTATTTTGCTCATGTGTTGGATGACTCTAGAATCTTGGCTTGATAATTGAGGTAGATGTATGTATTGTCTGAAGAAAGTATCTTGAACAATCAGTTTGTGTAAGGAAGAAGTGGGGATTGTAAGTACTTCCTGAAGGCCCTGTACTCTGGAATGTTCCTCTAGCTTCTTAAAGCTTTCAGATTTTGTTATTAACGTTTGGCTGAGACCTAGTTCAACCAAATGACTTTACAATCTGAAGCACCCATCTCTCAAACATTGCAAGTGTGATCAGGTCTTGTCTCCATATAGTCCCACCAGCAGAAACGCTTTTTCTGTTATGGGTGCAATTGCATTTTTTTTCTTTTTTTTCTTTTTTTTTTTACTGCAATCTGTAATCGTGACCACACAAGGAGGTGATGGCTTCTTTTCAAAGTAGCAAGCTTGGGGTTTGGAAGCAAAGAAAGCAACTCCTTTCTTTCAAAGCACTCTGAAAGCTCACTTGTGCCTTCTTCCTATGGATGTGTTTCTATTCAGAACTGTGGCACAAGAAAGAAGTGGCATCTTCCCCCTTATCCTTTCCTGACAAGGGTACCCTATTCTTATAGCTGTGTGTGTACACAATTAATTTTCACTCATTGCCTGCGCTCTCCTTTAGATCTATGTGGGGAAGGTACTGCAAGGTATTTCATTATAGTTGAATGTGCATGTGTCTTGAAGGTGGGGGGCAAGGGGGTGTGTGTTCCTTTTTCTGTGGTGGCTCAGAGTCTTGACTTTCCTGACTTCTGGAAACTGTAGGGCTTGACGGAGTTTTTGTGAAAGGATTTTAGGTGAGAGCTGTTCTTGGCTGAAGTGCTGCTCTTCCAGAATTGGAATATGGCTCTCAGCTCTTTTTTTTTATTTTTATTTTTTTTTAAATAAATCCAAACCCATTTCCTCCCATTCCTTCTCTTCCCCTTTCTCCAGTGGACCTCTTTGCAGTAGAAGGATCTCTTCCCCCAAAAGAAAGCAAGGGAATGGTGTAAGATCAAGACACAATTTGTTATGCTTGTCAAGGGGCTACAAAGGGTGTTGAGGAGAAGAGGGAGGAAATAGGCAGGTGCTTTCCTTGACCACATAAGCTTTTTCTCAGAAAAATGGATTGTGAACTGTTAATTGCATCTTCATACAATTCACTGATACTGATCTTCTGGAACAGAAAAAGTAGGCCAGTCTTCAAACTTAGCTAATAAAGATGACAACCCAATATGCAAACTGATTATAGCTTCCCAGAACTACATGGAGAATTCAAGTCTTAAAAGTTGCTGGTTTTCAAGTGGTCTTTAATTTGCTTCTCTAAGGTGATACAGTTCAGTGATAATGAAGCTCTGGCGGTGAGTTATCTCATTTCCTCAAAGTGAGCTAACTTCAGTTGTAGCCACATACCCTTTCACCAGTTACAAGGTTTAATACTTGTCATTTAAAAGCAGGATGTAGCTGAAAGTAAACTGAACTATTATCTGAAAGCAACTAGATGGTGTTGAGCTTACAGATGCTACCCAGATATCTTGTGTTGTAATAGCATCTGATGGTGCTTGGTAGTGGACAGTAGGGTCATTTTGAGGGTTGTTGAGATATGGCCCTGGGCCCAAACAAAATACCTTAAAAATGGGTCACTGGATCAACTTTGTACCATTCTGCTACAAAGGCAAATTGCTGGCTAGGTAGACAGGCTACATCTACACTGGGCAGGCAGTGCATGGGTAGCTGCTGTCATCTCTTTGGTAATCAAGAGGCCACCAAACTTAACCTTTTTCAATGTCAGGGATACTGAACAGAGCTTTTCTACATCTATGCTGTTTTAAGAGTGGTGGTAAGTAATGACTTGAAAAGAAAGAGGAGCAGCATGTGCAAAACCACAAGCTTTCACACTGTGAAAGATCAACCTGATATCTCTGTGGTTTTACACTTTCGATATAGGAAATCCCCTGTGAAAGTTTAGGTAAACTTAGTTTTACGGTACATTTTCAACTAGCCCCAAAACTGGAAGTTGAGGGTGTGAAATGTACATCCCAAATAAGGCTTGCAAATTCAACAGTGCGTTGCACTGGCCTACAGTTTTGTTTCTAGGCCTCACCTTTCCCCACTGAGGAGGTAAGCTTTGTGTATGGATGAGATTATCAGCCTTAAGAATGATAGATGCAGTCAATCTAAAGCAAAATCATCTGAAATTGTGTAGGGATTTAGTCCTCCATGATAGGGCTCTGCACTGAGCCCCTGGTTCTGCAAATAGCAATCTCCTTCAGGCACAGGATGCAGCTGCCTATGGCACTAGTCTGCAAGGAGTAGCTGTAATCTAAGGAAACAGCAGCCACCAAGGTGGAACGATTGGCAGCTGCTGTTAAGAAAGAGTGGTAGAAGATAGAAACAGCTTCTCTGAAATCTTACTTTACCCCTTCCCATCTCTTCCTCCTCTGCTTTGCTCTGTAGTGGCAGGGGTGACTGAGCTCTTTCCAAAATGGCAACATTCAGCTTCACTAGTGTTGTTAAGAAGTCTTGACAGCACTCCAGTTGAAGCACCCTTCATGTGACATCTCCCTGCTCCCACCATGCACACTTGTCTCCCTTGAATGCCTGCTTTTCCCCTTCAGTTGACTAACACCCTATGAAATACTTTCTGATGGTATGTTGCATCAGGGTTTTTCTCCCTAGGATGATCCTGGCCCAGCAGCTTCTTCTGCAAGGGCTGAACAGGCTGCAGCTCCACTAGTTGTGATCTAGCAGGAGCTGGTCTCTACAGTGCTATAACAAATGCACAAGCTTTTCTGTACAGCAGCAGGTGCCAATGGGACATCTGTTTTGACCCCCTTCAAGCTCCTGGAGTTGTGCACAAGCAATGAGGCTTTGCATCACTTAGGTAATAACTGTTCTTTGGAAATCCAGGAATATGTGGGCTGGAGCATTAGCAATTGGGTCTGTGTACATATATAACAGCATGTGATGTGCCTTGGAGTATAAAGTGCACAAAGAGGCACTATGTTGTTCCAGCAATATCAAAAATCAAGGTGTGTGTGAGTGGAAATACCTGAAAGTATCACCTCAGATCCTTGGATATCTTCCCCAAGAATGCTAGAGAGCCAATATAATTTGGGAGCCACACATAACTGAGTAGATGATTACAACTATGTAGTTGCAGGGCCAGTTTTCTCAAATGTTTCTCTGCTCACATATCCTAGAGGCATGACATAAACTTTGGGCATCCTAGTTGTGATAATTCCTACAAAATGTTTACTCTCAAGCTCTTCTGATGGTGTCTGCTTTACTGATCTTCTAGGGTTTATATTTACCCAAATAAGAGGCAGAGGCGAGATCTTAGCTTTCTGTCACATCATACACATTGAGAACTGTAAACACCAGTGAATAGACCTGGTTTCTGTAAGTGAGAAAGTTGTATAAAATAGCAACTGATGAATTTGTGGTTTTATATACGTGAGAGATCATTGTTTGTCTTTGGGTTTCTCTAACTAAAAACTGCTGTTACTCTTGTTTAAGAAAAGACTATTCTCCTTTACTCAGTTCTTGTGGAAGATCCATTTAAAATCATAGACCAAATACTTTAAAGTACTGTTTATCTGCATGCAGAGGACAGAGACAGGACTGTATCTGTCCAGGTTCTCTGGCACCTTCGAGTATGCTGTGGATACTTTAGAATTGAAGGTCAAATTGAAGGGTTACTTGGTCTTGCGCATCTCAAAGTACTTATGAGAGTTTTCTAACAAAGTCAAACCCTCCTTAAGCACAATATTATTCAATACACTGCTGTTACTGCTAGAGTAAATGATTGAACTTCTGCTTTGCCATTAGATTCTAGGGATGTAGACACTCCTAGGGAGATGTCTAATAAATTCATAGCCAGGAAGATTTTTGTCACGGTAATATGCCTCTTTGTTTTGTCTTGACAGAAATAGCAACTGAATAAGTCTTCCTACTGCTGCTGGGAAGATATGTGCTGCCTGTGTCACCCCTGTTTCCTACAGCTGGGTTGCCTGAATCCACATCCTCTCTTGCCATTAACCTTTCATGAAAGGAGGTGATCAAAGCCTGATTTCTGAGTACTTGTCATAATGTTTGACAAGACCTGGGGTCTTGGGAATCACTAAGCCTGGTGTCAAAATTGTACAGAATCCTTGATTTGGTAAGACAGTCTTCCTTCTCCCATTTGTATTTGCTTACTAGTAAAAAGAGCTGATGCAGTCAATGAGAACTTAAACTGATTGGTCTTTGATAATGAGAATGTGGAGATTACCTACTGCTTACCCAAGCTGCATCTTGTAATTTTCATTGGAGAAGTGGGGAGAAGTGTTTAACAGGACTTGCTGTATAACCTACTACATACCTAGGTCTTACAGGAAAAGGAATGTGATGTCCTGGGATAGGAAAGTACAAAGTGCTAACGGATTAGATATGGCATTGTACTTACTTTACTGGCAGCTGCCAGACATCTTGAGGACTTGTTATAATGCAGACAAACAGAATATTTTATTTGAATCTTTAGAGCATTATTAATTGGCATTAAACTTTACTGCTGCCCATTCTATAGATACAAATGTCTGTGAGAATGTGCAATGGAACCAGCTCTTTTTTTTTTTTTTTCTTCCCCCCCTTGCTGATACATTTGTGGACTGTTAACTTGTAATTACTAGATGTGATAGGTACTGTGCTTTAACTGGTAACTGTTAAAGTAGAAGAGTATGGGTTGAACACAAGGAAGAAATCACTTGTAGAAAGCACTCAAACTATGTAAACTTTAAATGGCCTAGTTTTGAAGCACATCCTCTGAGCACTCATGGAAATCTTCTCTAGATGTTTACATGCTTATCTTATGCCAGCAGTTCAAAGCCCTTACATCCCTGTCCTACTACCAGATGGGATTTGAAGAGCCTCATTAGTTATGTATCTTACAGTGCCTCAGATTTTGAGGACTTCAAAGCTGACCTTGGCACTTCCAGGGCTGTTTATTTAGAGGATTGAGCTAGGAGTGCTACATGTTGGTCTTTCACAATCCTTCGTTCCAGCTGTAAACAGTCATTTGGGAGATGAAGTTGATGTGGCAGCTGGAGAAGCACAGTGAACTCCTTAGAGCAGCACTGAAGCAAAGCACAGAGGTTTTAAGAACTGAAGCAGCCATATTTCTAAGCAGTTCAGGGAGGCAAAATGTCTGAGGATTAGCCTTGCAGCCCCCACCATGCTCTAGAGCCACTCAACATGAAATACTTCTCTGGCCTAAATAGGGTAAGAAAAGGGATATTGTTGCTGATCTGCACCTTGCTGGTAGCAGGCTGATGGTGGTCTTAGCCATGACTTCTGTTACCTCATCTGTGCCCTATTTCTTACAGCTGCTCCCCCCAAAAATCTCCTATACCATGAGCTGCAAATGCAAGGAAGATTGGAGCTGAAGTAACATTTATACACTGCCTGGAGATGACCCTTGACGCAAGGAATATTTCTGATTAGAAAGTTGTTTATACCTGCCTCAACATGGAAATAAGGGAAAATGGGAACCAAGGCAATAAAACTGCATTTTTAATCAAGGCTATCCTAACTCAAACCCTTCTCTCCCTTCTGAGGTGTGGAACAGATCTGTAGTTGGGGTAATGACACACTGCCAACCATGTCAAGCCAGCAGAGCTGCACTGACTTAGATCAGCCTGTGTGTGTCATTTGGCATCCGAAGGAAGATGTTCAATTTGAGCTGTGAAAGCAGTATTCAGGAGACACCTGTAAATTAATATAGTGGTTTCATACCATGACCACCATGAAACTTGCAGCTGTGGTGAGGTACACAAAGGGTCAGATTAATTGTGTAGCAGATAATCTTTGAGGACAGAAGTTTCCCATGAGGAAATTCAAAGATCCCCCCAGCCAGATCTGCCCAACAACCCTGCTAGGTCTTTAATTAGGTATTTTGCTTTAGGTTTGAGAAAATTAAGGTTTCATCCAGACTAAAGTGCAGCCGCATCCTTGGTGCCGTAAAAGGAGTAGGAGCTCACCTAGGTGCTGTTGCTCTCCTTTGCATTAATGGACCCTAACTGTGGGCCCAAGAGCTGTTTATGGAGTTAGATTTCCCCAGAGTATACTTACTGGGTGGATGACAATGCTCTAGCACAGATGAGCACACTCTCTTCTGCTTCATTGCTCTGTGAGGAGCGAAGAAATGGGGAGGAGGTAGTAGAATGAGCGTTATAGTGTAGGGACACATGAGTTTTAGTCACAGATGAAATGCTGGCAATTTCTCTTCCTTTTTTTCTTTTTTTTTTTTTTTAATTTTTTTTCTAAATAAAAGATGCAGCACAACACAGGTACAGCTCTGATCTCTCATTCCCATCCTTTCAACTGTATGTTGTTGCAATTGTTCTTGTCAGGAAACATTCCTTCCTCATATCAAACAGAAAAAACAATCTAGGAAAGAATATAAGTTTTGCTGTTGGAGACAGTAAAAGCTCTAGTAGCTTCTACTCTATAGATCCTAGCACACGGGGGGTTCAAATTCCTACTGGGTTATGCTTTGCTTTCAAAAACCTCGTGGAAAAGTAACTCCGGTGCAGTTGCAGGTGTTGGAGCCAGTTTTTAAGCCACCACTGTGCAGTTTGCTGCCAGCCGAGCAATGTGTGTCAGTGCAGGAGTTGGAATAGGCAGCAGTTAGAGTGTGGTTAGCCTGTGTCAAACACTGTGCTGCCTGAGGCAGGTGGCTACAGGCACTGCTAACTACCTGTAAGTGCCAGCTGCAAGGAAAACTTAGCTTGCAGCCAGAGTAGTCTGAGCCATTGCTGTGCGTGATTGAGGAGTGCATGGTGGTGAATTAACCATGGAATGGCCCTTGCTAGGTAGGTGGTAAAGCTGGAAAAGTGGTGACACTCCCTGTTGCCATCTCTTCTTCCTGGGTTTCACAAATCATATAATCAGCAAGGTTGGAAATGATCTTTAAAATCATCAAGTCTGACCTTTACCCCAGGACTGCCAAGTCCACCACTACACCACATTACGAAGGGCCTCATCTACATGGTGTTTGAACACTTCTAGGGATGGTGATACCACTTCCTTGGGCAGCCTGTTCCAATATCCGATTGCTCTTTTGGTGAAGAATATTTTTCTAATATCCAAATGCTTCTAGGAATCTCTTTTATTTTATATTTTATTGTATTTCCCCTCCTTTGGAAGTCCTAAATGTGTACTTCTGGGCGGCGGAGCGAAGGAATGTGGCTATTGGGCAGATTCCTTCATCATAGGTATTTAAGAGGTATGTACTTCTCTGGATGGTGAAGTGAATTTGAGTAAGAGAAAATTATCACTTTTCAGGAAGCAAGAGTTCATGGTAACTGCAAGAAATAGTAACTGCAAGATAAGTGTTTTGGTGCAGTACAGTGGTTTTTGTGCTGTTTGCACTAATGGGGAAGAAAGAGGCAATGTCGGCTCCTCTAAAGCTGAGTAGCTGTAACACGCAGTTTGCACATGTACACAGTCAGTTTGCAGGTATACAAAGTCGCAGAAAGCAAAGTACAGCAACTCCTTATAGCCTCGTAAATTTACATTTTAAAAAGAACAGCCAAGTTTTAAGCTGGGCTGCCTCAGCAAGGGAAATATAGGGAGTTCTGGATGCTCTTCCCTTTCCTGATGTCAAGATAGAATAATCCTCTTCTCAGACATGTTAATGATCTGCTTGGCTGAAGTTCAGATAGCTCTCTAACTGGTGACAGCTGATGTTACTCTGGCGGAAAGGAGCTTGAGAGCAAGTTTGCTTTAACAAAAACTTCTGGTTCAGTACTTAAGCATGTGGCAATGTAGAGCACAAGGGAACTCAGATGTTAAGAAATGACATCTGGAAGGCCAGATTATACTTCAAATGCTCTTAGTTGAGAAATACATTTGGACTCTACAACTAACTAACTTTACGAATAAACTAAGGGGAAAAGATGGCAGTCTCCATCTTACTGTGCCTAGTCTTTCCAGCAGTCTTGAAAGGAATTTGTAAGTGAAATGAAATAATATGTAAAACTGCACAATAATTATATGCATAAGGAGGTGTGAGAAATACCTGCACACAAAATGAAGTTGTAAAACTTTTGTTATTTGTAAAAATAATTTTAAGAAAAAACTCTGTGTTCTCTAGATGAATAACTTGCCTGTTTTCCCCATCCTCCCCACTCTTTGTTAAAGGTCCACTCCTCATTAAAGTTGTACTTTGCAGTGCACCAAACAAAAGTTAAATAACACCAGTAATTTATACAACAAAAGTGAACTCAGAATGAAACTTCAGTAAATTGCAGCAACTGAAATGAAAATACTTGAAACGAATCCTTGCAAAAGACACAGTCCTGTGGTTTCATCCACTGCAGGTGCTCTCTTTCTAGGATGCTTAGTGAGTGCTTTTCCTGTTACACTGCCTTAATGCCTGCTGCTCAGTAGGAGGGATGGGTGTCTTGAATAATTTTGCTTTCCAGATTTAGATTGCTTTATGGACCCTGTAGCCATAGGTATTGGTGTTAGCTCCTGATGCCATTTGTAGATCTGTACAAATGACATTTTACTTTTCTCTTGCAGTTTGCTTGTGCATTTTCCTCTCTGCTAACAGCACATCTCCTGCTGACAGGGCACAGCTGACCCATTTCTGCTTACACTAAGAATAAAGGGTCCTGAGGATGTGGTAGAGCAAATCATGTATGTTCTCTCTATGGTTTGCTGGAGTTCAAGCACAAAGGCTGACGTGGGCTCAAGACCTTTCCTCCCACCCATACCTGCAAGGAGATGGGTGCTCTAAGACAGGAGCTAAACTGAAGCAGTATCTGTTGCCAAAGGTGCTGTCATGTTGTGACTAGAAAAGCTATGGTGGGTTGAGCTTTTCTGCCCTGCACAAGGGAATTTTTTTCCTGTGGCTGCTTTGAGAGCAAAACCAAAAAGTGGTAACCCACAGACAGGGGAGTAAAAACCCCTATGGCTTTAAGACAGTTGGCGCTGGGATGCTATGAAATCTTAACTGAAGTTCGTGTGGTCACATCCCTTGTAAGATATTGTGTAATTTCACATGCACAAACTCAAAGCATGTGCTTGGAAATAGTCTAGTTTGGAATCCTTGAGCTAACTATGCATTTATCATTCTTAAACTGTTTCTGCTAGAGAG
Organism: Coracopsis vasa; assembly: GCA_026283785.1. Classification (NCBI taxonomy): domain Eukaryota; kingdom Metazoa; phylum Chordata; class Aves; order Psittaciformes; family Psittacidae; genus Coracopsis; species Coracopsis vasa. The sequence continues at coordinate 33,917 of JANHGB010022844.1, forward strand.
GCAGAGTTGTTTGGAGCAATTTATGTTCCTAGGGGCTGATAGGCACACGGAGACCTCTGCAGTTTAGGATATATATATATGTTGTACTCCCTCTAGAATAGACAATATTTTCTCCAATTTGTGATTTTTATTTTTTTTAACTTTCTTTACCCCTCCTCCCTTACTTACTCAGCAGACATCTTGAAACAAATAATGACTAAGGAATACATGCTTTCTTCCTTCAGTCTTACTGGGCACCTCCTTGAAGACACAGCTCTGGTACCAGCAGTTTATTTTATTCTGTTACAGATGACTTTAGCAATAGGGAAGGACTGATAGAGAAGTCTGGTGGTTGGAATCGGTTTAGAAAAAAGAAAATACAGATACAGTAGGGGGAAAGTCAGCTGAGAGAACAACCAAATCAGGACTTAGCTACAGCCATAAAATGGAGATTCCTCTCAGTGATGCTGCAGGTGGCTCTAGTTTTATTTGTCTGGTACTCTGTGAGCAGGAAGGGAAACTTTGAGGAAAAATATGCAGACAAAAAAACCAAAACCCACTACCACTAAGACCAACCTCTCTCCCCCCAGCAATGAATCCAATTAAAAGACCAAGCCAGTGTGAGTTCTGGTATGCTTCTGCTATATACCATAGGTTGTACTGATGCCTTGCGTCAGGGCTGAGCAGCCAAGGCTGCATGAACCCCAGCAGCCCTGTGCTGCGCTGATTTGAGCTACTTTTCCAGGCCAGGAGCATCAGAGTCCTGTGAATTGTAGTGAGGAGCTGCAATTAGTAACTTCCCATCAGACAGGGAATTTATGCCAGTGCAATACTGTGCCAAGAAGGCAACACTTCTCCAGACCTGGTTAGCACAGGCACCTCTGCGCCACGGCTTGCTGTGGTTAAGATGTGCCTGAAGGTGCTGAGGTGTTCTTTTAAAGACAAATGGGCAGGCATGAACCAAAAATCAGTGTCCGGAAGTCTTTGAGGCTCAGGTTGCTTTGGAAAACCTGCAGTGTATATGCATCCTCACAGGTCACTGCAAATTGTGTTCGGGGGGATTTCACTGAGTATGTATTCACATACAATGTGTGTATGTGTTTAATGGACAGCGACAGAAAAGTATCCCATTGTTCAGAGAATAGTTCATTTTTATTTTTCTTTTTTTTTCTCTCCTCCCTTCTTTCTCTCACCTGTTGAAACAAAGCCCTGTGCATCCACATGTGCCTGCAGTGTCCTGTTGCCTGGACTGCTGCCTTCTGTGTGTATTTAGGAATGCTTAACTTCCATAGGGAGTGGTTGGCACTATAGGCTTCTTGTCCTGAGTAGGAGGGAAGGCTGTCACACAGTTCAGGAAAGGAATGTAACTAGGGGTGTGAGACAAACCAACTCAACTTTTTGAAAGGATTCTTAAATACTAATCACAGAAGCATAGTTGGGTTGGAAGGGACTATTATCCATCATCTAGTTCTAGCCCCCCTGCATGGGCAGGGACACATTCCCCTAGACCAGGTTGCTCAAAACCCCATCCAGTCTGACCATGAACATTTCCAGCAATAGGGCAGCCACAGTTTCTCTGGACAACCTGTTCCAGTGCCTTACCACCCTCATGATAAAGAATATCTTTACATCTAATCTAAATCCACCCTCTTTCAGTTTAAAACCATTGCCCCTTTTCCTAATGCTACAGGCCTGGTAAAATGTCTATTTCTGTATTTCTTATGAGCTCCTTTTAGGTACTGAAAGGCTGTGAGGTTTCCCCAGAACCTTCTCTTCTCCATGCTGACCAACCCCAACTCTCTCAGCCTGGGTTCAGAGGAGGGATGCTCCACCACTGACCATTTTTGTTGATCTCCTTGGGATCTGCTCCAACAGATCCATGTCCGTCTTACATAGCACTAAGCTGTAGATGCCATTTGCAATGACATGGCACAAAGAGGCCAACAAGCCCCCCCAAAAATGTTACTGCACTGTTGTGCATGTGGTTGTTTTTAATTCCCGTTTTTAATATTTTTTTTCTTTTTGATTGCATGAGTTGTTTCGTTTGGTATTTACTTTTTACTTTTCAGAAGTAAAAGAAGTATGTCACATCCTGTCTCAGGGTAAGTTCTCCCTGCTCTCCCGAGCGGCTTCTCTGGCAGACAAAATGTCCAAAAGTGGTGGCTGCCACTAAAAGGTCAGTCTCTTGAAGGTAGTATATACATCCATCCAATCTCATTTTAGGACTTTCATAACTGGCAACAACATAGTGGAGGTTTATTTGTAGTGCTCATCTTGGTGAATATTTCAGTAGCCTTGCATTACAAGAGGGTTTGAGGATGAGTTTTCTACTGCCTCCTCTTCCTTTCTAGAAATAACTAATGTCTCTAGAAAGAAAAATCTGTGCTGATAATCTGCTTTTTACATTATTTACATTTGTGTTATAAACTCAAAACAGTGGCAAGTTTTTCTGATTTCATGAGAACTGAAATCTGTAGCTGTGTTGTTTCACTGCTTGCTCCAGATTCAGTTTTAGTCAACAGGTGAAATGCTTCTGTCAATTTAGTATTCAAAAAGGCAAAGTTGTCTGTTATGAGTTGACTCTTGAGGTTCCAAGGTCACACAGAGGTATGAGAAACTGGGTTTCATGATGTAAGTTGTTTTGTACTTTTGCAAAGTGTCTCTCTTCTACCTTCCTCTCTCCCTACAGTACCTTGATGGGTACAGTCCCTTCTGAAGAAGGGCTAAGAATAAAAATAGATTTAAAATCAAAAAGTTGTTTTAAGTGCTCTGCTGTAGGGACTGGGTTGTACATCTGTGGCTGTGATATTTTTAATTCACCTTATTTAATTTGCCTTATTATTTTAATTCACCTTCACTTAAAAAACCTTCCATCAAAACTTAATGGCAACAGGTTTTTCTGAAACCTACTTGTGCAGCAATATCTTCTTATCTTGTTTTTCAAAGTTGACAAACTGTAATAGAAACCATGGTGACTTAAGGCTTGAGAAAATCCTCCTATGCAGTTGCTTGACCTCTTTCTTGTCTTTTCACTCTTGCACTTGATTTCTTCACTAGCTGCTAACTCAGGTTGTATATAGCACTGACTTTGTGACTGTTGTCTGCTGCTTGGTACAATGGGACTCCTCATCTTTCTCACATGGGGCTTTTTAGCTGCTGTTACCCGCTGTCAGTTTGTAAACAGTGACCATTCAGTACCTGAAATGTTACGCAGGGTTTCGGTTTTGGTGTGGCTAGTGCGCTACGTATCTCATCTGAGGTTTTTCTCTTACTCAGCTGACGTTTTGAGGCAATGTGTGATAAATTATTTTCAGTCTAGCGTTCATTCTTTGAACTTCACTAAACTGAAACTCCCTGTTCAGTCACTTTTATGTCAGTTTAATGACTGAAGTCATTAATGTTTAGTGTCAGTTTAATGATTAAAGAAAAGCAAAGAAGATAAAAAGCAGAAATAAAGGTAAAACTGTACTTGGGAAATAAATTAGTTGGAGATGCCTTTTGGGATGTCAGATGAAAGCTACCTTTTGTTTTACCAGTAGGCTTAGTCTCACTTCTCATTTTGCAGTCTAAGTGCACCCTAGCTGGCCAGCAGCAAGGGTGAGTGGAGTTAGAGATAAAACATTTTAACTGGAAAACCTTTCAATACGGCTTTTTCCTCTCCAGCAAGCTGCAACTTATGGCAAAGAAAACAAGCCAAACCTTGGTTGTTTCTTTTTCATTTTTCCTATGTCTGCATTAGCTGAAACAATTGTAAAATACCTTAGCTGAAAAGCTGTAGCACAGATAATGCAGTTTCAGCACTTTCTAGTACAAGACAGAAAACTTGATCTTTTACTTACTTATGTGGAGTCCTTCAGTATTCTGTCTGAATGTGCTGAGACTCAAACATGCTGCGAGGAGATACTGCCTTGAATGAGGAAACGCCGAAGCAGGGCAGGATATGGAGCAATGACTCAGATACCAAGTACTGTGTTTCTTGACTAAGGAATAAATGGAACTACTGACTGTGCCCACTGTAGCATTCTCGGGTGACGTAAGAACATGCTAACTACCACTTTACCAGTAGTAAAAGCTCAAGAATATTTAATATTTCATCTTTCATCTTTTCCCAAACTTTAGCTGCTTATGGTAATGCAACATTCTGGTATTGCAGTCCTTCCTAGGAGGACTATCTACCTTTTGTCTGATAAAGCATATGTCCCTGTTAAGAATGTGCCATTTGACGATGTTCAGAACAAGGATTTTGGTAATGCTTCTGAAACAACTCTTGCCTCTTAGCTCAAGCAGGCACTTGAGACTTTGCTTTGTTCTTTCTCTAAGGAAAAGAAAATGCTGCTTCTTACATGAATGTCAGTTAAAACTAATTGTGTTTAGTGTCTTGTACACCTGAACACAGAAGCTACTTCCTGCAGTTTCTAAGCACGAATTTCCAAACTCGACGTTATTAAAAAAACCACACTCTTGTATGCTCTGCAGTCAAGCACTGTTGTTTCACTGCCCCCCTGCTTTTGATGTGCAGGTACTGAGCAATATTTACTCCTTATGTTTTCAGCCAGCCACAGTAGAAGGCTTTCTCTTTAAGAGAGCTATTGTTTGCATTTTGCTGCGCTGTTGACTTGGTATACTGCTGTATCATTTCATCATGGAATTGAAGTTTTCTTTCTATGAGTATTTGCTAGCATGGCTGCTTCTTCACTGGGGTTTTGTGGCACATAGTTGCACAATTTAGCACTTAAGTATCAGAAATGGAAATGTATTAGTTGGATTCTGTTCAGCTCTTGCCTTTAAACTACAAGTTTCTGGGTACTCTCCCTTGCATTGAATTGAATCCTTCTGGCATACAGGTGTATACACCTATAAACAGGCCATAAAAGGCATGCCGATTGATTTAAAATAATTAGTATTCCAAACACTTTTCTCATTCATCTCAACTACTCCTCTGCTTGGGTTAAGCAGAGAGCTAGCTGTTCAATCGTGCTGGATGAATTTAAATACTGGTATATAACACTAATTTATGGGGGAAAAAAAGAAAAACAAAACCAACCAAAAACCAACACCCAAACACAAACGCTCCAAAAACCACAAAAGAACCCCCATATTAAGAGTAATTCTGAATTTTTTAGTACTAAGCCAGAAGTTAAATAATTGAAGAAACTCTAGGAAATCATGTTTCGTTATGCTAGAAAACAACCCTGCCCTGCCCCTCCCCCCCATACTCTATGTAGTGGTTTGAGAAGTAACATTTGATAAATTAGTCTGCTTCATGGTAATATTTCAGCAATGCACAGTTTCTCACTCAAATGATGCTCTAATAGAATTGCTCATTCTTTCCTGTGACAGTGATGATCTTGAGTATTTTCTGGGCCATTTACTTTTGGAAAGCTTTGAATGCCTGATGCAACTCTCATTAGATGAGAGGTAAGACAGCACAGAGGAAAATATTTCTGAATTCATAGAAGTTATTCTTTGTCTGGCACTGAATCACAAAAGTAGAAGGCTTCTGAGGCAAAAAATTCTTCAAGTGCCAAAGCCATTTATCAGTGCACTAATGTCATGAGAGATTTATTGCTTTTTTGGAGTGATGGTTTGTTGTTTGTTTTTTTTTTTGTGGTGGTGGTTGTTTGTTGATTGTGGGGTTTTTTTGTTTGTTTGGGGTTGTGTGGGTTTTTGTGTGTTTTTTTTGGTGTGTTTTTTGTTTTCCTCCACCCCCCTGCCCCCATGCTCTTCTGAAAGCTCATTCCTTGATCAGATATTACTTGGAGAGATCCTTCTACATCAAAGCAGTACCATCCAAGTTAATTCAACTCTTTGGAATCTGACTGTTAGATGTCCAACTCCAAGTAAAAAGAAAATTGTTCCATAACCAAGTTAAAAAATCGGAAGCTACAACCTTAATGCTTCATATGATAATTCCTTCTTTATGTGCTTTGAACAGATCTCAAAGATATTGTGTAGCCCAGCCAGCTCCCTCAGCACTCATGGGGTATATCCCATCAGGGCCCATGAACTTATGTATGTTCAATTTTTCCTAAGTACTCCCTAGGCTGATCCTCCTCCACCAAGGGTACATCTTCCTTGCTCCATTGTTTTTCCCAGTCTTTGGGATCTGAGACTCTTGAAGGCCTGTCTTGCTGGTGAAGACTGATGCAAAAAGGCTTGCGGTATGTCAGCCTCTTCCACATCCTGTGTAGCAAGGTCCCCTGTCTCCTTCAGCAGTGGGCCCACATTTTCCCTAACATTCTCTTCCTTTGTCTCCTATGTATGCACAGAAGCCTTTCTTCTTGTCTCTGACATCCCTGACTGGATCCAATTCCAGAGGGATTTTGGCTTTCTTAACCGTGTTTCTACATGCATGGACAATGTCTCTGTTCTTTCCAGGTTACCCTTTTTTCCACCCTCTGTATGCTTCCTTTTTTGTGTTTGAGTTTTGCTAGGAGCATCTTGTTCATCCATGCAGGCATCTTGGCTGGTTTTTCTTACCTCCTACTTGCTGGGATGGACTGAACACAAATGTATTGAGACAAGCTACCAGGCTGACATCAAATCCTTAAGCTGATTCATGTACTAAAGGCTACTGCCTAATGACTTGCTGGTTTTCAGTCCCTGGGGCTGTTCACTTCAGCGGTTGGAGGTGTCCAAATGATCAGTACTTCTTTCATGGTGCTATTAGGTTGTATAAATGTGTTTTCTTTTTTATTTCTCTCCCCTCCTCCAACAGAAGCAAAATAGTATCCTTTTCCATGGACTACAGTAATCCACTTTAGATAACTTCCTAGCTTTGTTAGAAACCACAGTTGCCTATGCATCTGCTAATGCAAACACAGTGAATCAAACCTTTTCCAAAGTCAAAGCCAGACTCCTTTTACCACATATAGGTGAATGGATGGAAGAACGGAGGGTTTATATAGTTTAATCTCTCGTATCTGGCGTATAAGCTGGGATTCAACTAAGTCCTGCTGTAGAGTGGACAAGGGACCTTTGGTGCTATGTTAGCGTGTTGTAACACTGCGATGTTCCTATTTTACTTGTATTTTTTCCATCTGCTTGTGTTTATATTCAGGATGACTTCTGAGCCTTGTGTTGGTTTTGGCTGGGATAGAGTAAGTTTTCTTTACAGTAAGTAGGATAGGGCTATGTTTTATATTTGTGCTGAAAACTGTGTTAATATTACAGGGTTGTCTTAATTGCTGCTGAGCAGTTGCATACACAGAACCACGACAGTTTCTGCTCCTCACACCACCCCACCAGCGAGGGCTGGGAGTGCACAAGGAGTTGGGAGGGGACACAGCTGGGACAGCTGACCCAAGGGATATCCTAGACCATATGGGATCATGTTCAACATGTAAAGCTGGGGGAAGAAGGAGTTAGTGTTTTGTATTCCCAAGTAATCATTAAGCGTGGTGGAGCCCTGCTTTCCTGGAGTCTTTACCTTAGAAACAAAGTACTGATTTTTGTCTGAGTTTCATGAGAGGAAGCACAGTTTTTCCTAATGTGAAAGTACAGGCATTATAACTACCTGTGTAATTAAGTTGCTGGTGTTCTACCAACCTGCAGGGAGCAGCATTTCAAGAGAGCAAAATAAGTATGTGCTGTCTTGGCAGTAAAGAGTTGACTCTAGCTTTGACATCCTGGGTTGTGGGGGAGAAAGGATACCAAAGCGAAGAGTCTGAATGAAAGCAGTGGCATTGGAATTGTGTTTCCATTCAGTCTGTGGCAGTCCTGCCACTCAGACATAGGTGTTGTGTGAGCCACATGCTTTCTCACTCATCTCCTTGCAAAATCTGTCCTGCATTTGGCATGCTGCTCCATTGCACTTTGTTCAAATACACTTTGGTATGTCGCTATGTTGTGCTCACCTCTGTGCAGTTACACTGCTTGCATGGAGTTTCCAGACAGCAGAGGCATGTTATACAATTACTTGTTTCCAGGCTGAGTGCTCCACCCCATCCGGGTACTTGCAGTGATTAAGATTATAGCATGCTTTGTGAAATAGTGAGTCATGTACAGGGATGCTGGGCTGTATTGCCAGACCTTCAAAGGGGAGGGGGTTAGGGTTCATTTCCAGCTTCACAGCAAACTTCTTGCTTGGCTTCTGCCCAGGTGCAATAGTTTAGTGGCTTCCTCCTTGCTGCCTGGAACAGCATTGCTGTTGTGTTTTAAGTCCAGCCGACAACCCAGAATCACGCAGCCACTTGCTCACTCCCGCCCCTTGCTCCCGGAGGGATGGGGAGGAGAATGGAAAGAATGTAACTCCCATGGGTTGAGATAAGAACAGTCCAGTACCTAAGGTACACAAAACGGCTGCTGCTACCACCAATAATAATAATGATAAGGGAAATAACAAGGGGAGGGAATACAACTGCTCACCACCTGCCGACCAATACCCAGCCCAACCCGAGCAGTGATCTAGCCCTTCCGGGTAACTGCCCCCAGTTTATATACTGGGCATGATGTGCTCTGGTATGGAATACCTCTTTGGCTAGTTTCAGTCAGGTGTCCTGACTCTACTTCCTCCCAGCTTCCCCTCCTCCCTGGCAAAGCATGAGACTGAGAAAGTCCTTGGTCAGAGTAAACATTACTGAGCAACAACTGAAAACATCGGTGTTATCAGTGCTGTTCCCAGGCTGAAAGTCAAAAACACAGCACTG
>JANHGB010022852.1:0-12546 GCA_026283785.1 Coracopsis vasa
TACAAAGAAAAGATGGACCAAGACTGGAGGAAAGAGATATAAGCACCTCATGAAATGGTCATGTTGAAATATGCATGTGTTCTCCAGGCAGTGGCTGGTAGAAGGAAAGGGTGCCTTTTTCTTTTAACATTAAATAAACAAATTCCTTTCCCTCTGCCCTTCAGGTCACAGATTCAATTTATTATTCTTATCCTCCAGAACCCACAAGGGAGAATAATTGACTCCCCAAGTGGGTGAATGGACTGCATAAGCATACAATTTTGTTAATTTTTAGGTCATTATCTGCTAGTGAATGTCGAAGCTAGCTAGAGCTTGCAGGTGATACAAAATTCTGAAGGCAAATGCTTTTTGAAGCAAGCTCTTCAATGATTAACTTATAAACACAAGTTTAAGCCACTAATTACAATAGTGCAAAACTTCTGACTATTACACAGAAAAGTCATCAAGGAAAACCTGCTTTTCCTCAACAGTAGACACTGAAGAAACAATATTACTTAATAATACCTTATGCTATAGTTTTATTCAGAGGCGCTTGCCTATGACCCTTTTTTGAGGAAAAAAAAATGGGACAGAAGAAAGCAGAAAGAAGCATTAGACCTTGTCTCTTTTTCTACATCTGTGATGTCTCTCCTTTTGTGGACATAAAAATTATCTGTGAGCAGATAAGCTACTTGGCTTCCCTATGAAGGCCACGTACAGCCCAGTTGTCCTCGCAGCTCAGACCTTCATGTGGACAGGTCGGACAGGAACCAGCAAGGTGCTCTTGCAGCTGCGAAGGGCAACCACTGAGGTAGCAGCATCAGGAGCACAGGCGGTAGGTCCCAAGGAGGGTTCTGCTCCACTTGGCACCTGTGAAATGTCATTGAGGGGCCCCTGCACCTCAGGGAGATACCAGCATCACGGAGAAAGCCCAGGAGATGGACACTGGGATGGTCAGGAACTGAGCCCAGCAGAAGGACATTGGGATGGTCATGAGCAGAGATTAGGGAAACTGAGGCTTGCTCACCCTTGAGAAAAAAAACTACAAAGGGATCCAGTTACTGTTTTCTCTTCTAAAACAGAGAATATTTTTGTGACTTTTCTCAGAAGGACAATGTAAAACTTTGCTACCTGTTCTGCCACATCTAAGACTTAGAGGAAATCCCCATAAACCTCCACAAAGCTATACATCACTTCTTTCATCCCTCCTTACTACTCTGCTTTGCCACAATGGGGAAAGGACAACAGACATCTTGCCACAATTTCATTACTAACGAGCCTCCAGAATGAAGGGTGTCAAAGGAAGAAATTAAGATTAAAGGTGCAAAAGACAATCAACTGGCTGACTTTTCCCTGGCTCTGATGGGTTTTGCACCACTCCTTGAACACGGGACATAAAAACACACACAACATTTTAAAGTAATGGGGTCTTTAACCTTGGCACTTGTTATAGCATGCTTAACTAAGCATTCTTAAATATGAAAAGTTCTTAAATAGCTCAACAGAGGAACTCAGTGAAGATTTTAAGATCTTATTGATTCACATTTGGATAACAGTGACACTCAGTGGGATTTAGGATTCTAAACAGTGAGATCACAGCTCACAGCAAGTGTGACAACTGCCTTCTGAAAGGCAGGATGATAGTTTGGGCCACACTGCAGACTACAGCAATTTGACATTGCGGCAAACCTTGCTCTTAAGTCCCCAGATAACAGCACAACACCCCTGAGAGACCCTGTCTCAGGGGTGCTGTGCTGTAGGCTGGGCACATGGATCCAGCTTTCCAAATACTCAACAGCTTCCAATATTGGCATTCTGCTGACAGTGATGTGCCAGTGAAGCTGTGGGCAGCAGCTTCCCTGGTTTGCATTTACCATGACATTTTGCCAGATGTCTGCAAAGACGCTTTCTCACCTCGGTCCTGGAGAGTCTGTCCAGTTTCAGTAAAGTCACTGGTTCTACAGAGTCCCCTGCCTGCCTTTCACTCCCCAGCAGGCTAGAAGCAAAACAGCTTAGATGGGGACTAATGGATGGGAAGGTGAAGGAGATGGACGAGTGCCCAGAGGAAGGAAACTGCTGAGGTTAATCCAGATTGCTGGCTGACATCCGGCACTGCAGGGGAAGGGAGAGGCAGCAGCAGATGCTGGGAGGAGGAGAGGTGATTGGGGGAAGCAAAGGAGAAATCCCTGCCCAACATGGTCTCTCAGATCTTCCAAGCACACCTGAAACCTCATGTTCATTCCCAGTTCTTCTCTGCCCGAGCTGCCCTGCCCACAGCAAGCTGGAGCAGCTCTGCAAGATACTGCTGCATCACCACTGGTTTGCTGGATCCAAGTCACTGGTACATGGAACAGGGCTTTTAGCCAGACTGAAAAATGCAAACCATATTATTTTTATTTTTATCAGTATTGTTATTTTTAATGTTTAATAATTATTAAATTTAAATATAATTATTTTATAATTACTTTTATTTTTCATCAGTAGAACAATTATTAATACTTGAAAACAAGCTGCAATCTGTTCACATATAATTTCTAGGTTCGCTGTCAATGAGTTAATTTAAATTCCTCAAAAGTTTGCAGCTTCCTAATTAAATTTGCTAAAAGCATTTCTCTTATCAGAAGCATAACGACTAGCATAATTCAGTTTTGGCAGTTGCCTAAGTATAACAACCTCCCTTATGTTAAACCCAGGAGTTATGACCCTACAGCAGCAACATTCAATGCATATCTCAAAGCTTAGCTCAAGCCCAGGCTAACCCAACCATGTTCCTCTGCACACTTCCTAGTCACAATGGTTCATGCATCATCGTAACAGAAGTTTTTATACCACAGTAAAAATGACAATCATTAAATGTAGTCTTTTGTTTTTAAGCAAGCTCACCAGGTACTTCACTACATGTTCAGTTTTAATTGTACTTCATTATGAATAACAGCTGGAATAGACCTTGATCAAAAACTTTGTGTCCAAAGGCTCTGAGCTGGCTGGATGATGCCTTACTACTGCCATGCTGGTGAGCTGCATCCCACAAAGTGCCTGGTTGCTCCACATTGCCTGCTCTGGACCTCCTGCATTTCAGGGATCTCAGCTCAGGGATCCCTGTGCTGGGCTAGGGCACAGGCAGGCACTGATATTAGGAAGCAGGCACGCAGCAAGGGCAGGGCAGTACCTTTGCAAAATAACCAAAGTCCAACTAAACTGCTTGCTTTGTGTATTTGAAGGCAGTGATTATGAACAGGGATTTCCACAGTTGTCAGGGGAGAAAAAACCCTGTGTCAGCATTAGCATTGGCTATACAGGGCACACAGCTGCTGATGGGCCCCAGGAAATGTCATGTTTGGCTCTGCGTGGCACTTAGGGTATGCAGGACTGCCAGCACCTCATTGCCTGGCACCACAGGCTGTGCACAGGGCCAGCAGCCCACAGCCACTCTGCTCCATTCCGGCAGTGGGTGGCTGCTGAGCAATGGCTGCTCTGCACCAGCCCTGCAGTGTGGCGGCCAATGCCATGCCCTGCCTTCCAGACCGCTTCGCACAGCGGCCACCCCCAGTGCCAGGCTCCATCACCACTTAACTCTGCTTCAAGGTTCATCAGGAGCCGGGGGCAGGATGCGCAGGGAGTCACAGTGTCAGAACATCAGAGTGGGAGGGTGAGATATAATGTCAATTAGCCTTTGTAATTAGGGCTGGGGAGGCATGCTGTAGGGTGCTCTGCATCTTGAGCCAGAAACCTCCCACCACTTCCTGCTCAGGCTTAAGCTCCCTTTTTGGACTGGGAAAAGGGAAGCAGCTGGAAGGGTCTTGGAGTTCAGGGAGCTGTGGTTGGAAGGTGAAAAGTAAAGACCTGCAAATTACACATTAGAAATTCACTAGCAAGAGATGTATAAATATTTTATGACCCACTCTTCATTAAGAACAATGAATGCAACACAAATCAGTTTGCAAACAGCCCTCTAAATTGGTCCTCCCTTCACTCGAGGAGGCTGGCTGTACCACTGCTTCCCTGAAATGTTCTGAATACATATGCATGTGTTTACACGAAGAGAAACATAATTTGGTTTTGCACTTTGCTGGGTTCAGCATTTCTACTTGCTATTGCTCAGAGGCTAAATAAAATCTACAAGATAGCCAAAGAAGCCATCATCTTGATTTTTAGCTCAGTGCTGTGGCAGGACACTCCCTGGTTATGCCATGTGGCTGGAGGAAGCATTTACAGCCATTTTAAGGACAGAAAATAGTAGTACAAGCAACCAAGTCGACAGTGAAATTTTGATATAGAAATGCAGCTGCTTAAGCACTTTAGATAAGATGACTTGGGTTAGAAGGTGTTCTTTAATACTGAACTTCAGATGATTTCATTCCAAAAGAGGCTATTAACTTCTACTTCAGTTTGTAAGTGGTAACTTCTGTCCCCTGAGCATTATTCCCTGATAGCACAAGAATTATGATACAAGTACATGGGCCCTCCACACTTTTCAGCCGCGACAACAACTCTGATTACTTTGTGGCGTTTTGGCGCTGCGAGCTGATATACTGTACTCTCTCAGGAAGGCAAAGACTATGCATCAACACTGATGGTAATAACTGTCCTGCCCCAATGCACCAAATCTCGGTGCTACACATGGCTCAGGAGTGATGGAGAACTGCTTTGACCCCACCCCACTATAACCCATTGCGGTGCCTCTGGCTCTGCGCTGTCATCCTCAGTAAAGGAAAAATTCATCAGCAACTGCAGCCTATGCAGCAGTTGATGGTGGATCTTACTCATCCAACTTACCGCTGCTCTCTAGGTCAGTTCAACACAGCAAAGGCCCCTCTGACGTCATTTTTGAGGCTGTACTGAGGAAAAGGATTAAGGATGAAGATAATGCTTCTTGCACTTCACTGGGCTTCAGCTCTCCTGGCAGCATGTTACAAATGCACACGGCCATTCTCTGTACTGGATCTAAAGCCCTTCCAGTGCACAGTCCAGCTGCAAAGGGCCCTCTCCGTCTGCCTGTCTTCAGCAGCAGCACAACTTCAGCCCAAGCACCTTGGGAAGGATGTCTGCAGCAGGTCCTCCCAAGCTGCATTCCCCAGAGGCCTGTGAGAAGCCACTGTCCAGACCTCGGCTGGGCTGCAGGCACCTCTCCCTCCTCTCCGGACAGGAGAAGACATGCTCCTCCACCTCCTGGCACAGGGGAACCAGCAGAGCCTTTCCAAACCTCTGCACTCCTTGATGTGGTGTGCCTGGAACATTTACTCGCCCTTGTCATGCTCCTTGGTGACATAGCACCATCCTCTTTCTCCTTCTGCTCCTAGCTTGTGACAACAAATCTACCTGAATATTCCTCTCTCCATGCTGGCTTTCCCACTCCTCCCATAAGCAGATGCCCAGACTCTGGATCTGATCCATCCTCTAGTTTTGCCCTGCTCTGTCCATCTGGTGGCATTTGCCCCAGCCCTTTCTTCAGCTCTGGTCCCACCACCCCCCTCCAAGACTGCTAAACACTCTGTTCATAGTCACTACATAAAGCTTCTCCCCCGAGTCCATAAACCAGGCTGTTCTCTTCAGCGGCACTCACATCCAGACAGCATCTAATTCTTGCTCGCTTTTTTTCTCTTGTATAATCTCTCCACATTACAGCTCTTCACATCCACCCACACAGGTAAGACTACCAGCAGGGCTCTCATCCTGATCATTACAACATCCCTTTTGGGACCCTGACAAATGCAAACTCAATCTATTAAAAAGCTGCAGCATTTTTCCAGGCTCTCACATCCATCTCATCTCCCTGGATGTGCTCCCTTCTCCATCACACGCGACAGTGGAGCAATGCTGGACTTTCAAGGCTTCACAAATTCTCTGCACCTTCCGCACCTCCACCTAATCATTGCTGTAAAATGATCTGCCTTTATGTATATGTAAGAATATATATATAGTCATACAACCACCAAATCATTTAGGTCAGAAAAGGCCTTTAAACTCATCCAGTCCAACTGTTTACCCAGCACTGCCAAGTCCACCAGTAAAACATGTCCCTAAGTGCCACATCTACACATCTTTTAAACACCTCCAGGGATGGTGACTACACCACTGCCTTGGACAGCCTGTTCCAGTGTGTCACAAACCTTTTGATGAAGACATTTTTCCTAATATCCAATCCAAACCTTCCCTGGTGCAACTTGAGGCCATTACCTCTTGTCCTATTGATTTCCTCCTATTGATACCTCCTTTCAGGTAGTTGTAGAAAGCAATAAGGTCTTCCTGAGCTCCCTTTCTACAGGCTAAACAACCCCAGTTCCCTCAGCCACTCCTCATAAGGCTTGTGCTCTAGAATTTTCACCAGTGGTATATATATATATATATGAATTAAAAATAATACAAGTAACAATAAACACATATGTTTGTTTATTACAGAGTAATAAACAAGCTGTAACAGAAGGTTGCAGGGAGACACAATTTCCCTCCCCATGGGATCTGGCATTGCTGTCAGGGCACAGCTCTGCAGCTGCAGTGCATTGCCACTCACCCACCTCACACAGACATGAGATGTGTGTGTGCTCCAGAACCTTACAATGATCAACCATACCAAAACTAAAGCTATGTTAACATCTGCCTGCAGTGAACCTCCCCAAGGTCTGTGGAGCTGCAAGCACTGTCCATGAGGACACCTCTTTGGCTCAACAATTCCAGACCTGGGATGCTGAGGACAGGTTCCTTGGAGTGAGATGGGGTTTAGTTCGTGTTTCACTACGGTATTTTACAAAGCCATGATGCAAATAGGAAGCACATAGATTTTGTTCTCTTCATAAGATGCCCTGGAGCATGTCTCAGCTTCTGATTAAAATCAAATGACAGCTTGGATCCTTTTTCAAAACTTACTGTAAATTCTGATCTTTAGATGCTTAGCAGAGCACATCACAAATTATTAATAAGTGAATTACATTTCCCCATGCCCTTTTATGAGGCTGCTCATCAGAGCCAAACCTTCAAAGTTCAAAAAAGTGCAATGATTGAAAAGGGATGGGTTATTTATATAGCTATATAAATCTTGTCATTAATAATGGTTTAAAGTCAGTGAGTGCATAGAGATAATTTCTTGGACATAGCTAGAAGTAGTCCAGACAATGGCAGTAGCATCTCTAATTATGGAATGAGATAAATGATTACACTTCTTTTAAACCAAAAGCAGAAACAAAATGCTCATTTTCTGGTGAGCTTGCAGGTCAGACACCAAACAGAGGAAAAAAAAGGCTCTTCAGATAACACCCTGACGCTTCGTGATGCTTCAGACCAGGCAAACTACCTGCATTAGAAGTTGCAACAGTAGGTGAGTGTTGCTGTCAGCTCCCCACAGGTTTCCCTCTCATCATAGGCAAGGCTGGAAAGATTGAGATGTCAGGAAACCCATTTCCTTGCAATTTTCTTTTGATTCCATCTTACCCAGCTGAATTCCCCAGAGAATACATTATCCTGCCTTTTGTACTGTGTAACACTGGGTTAAAGAAATCTTGTTAAGAGTAATTAAAAAAATTCAACAACCTAACCTTCATAAAAGGCCATGTTAATTGTTCCTCGTTTTCACCTTTCCTGTAACAAGACTTTTTGTGAAAGAGACAAACAAGAGGTTCCTTTAATGAAATCAGAGCGCACATCATAACCCGCCGCCACCTTCTCTACCCAGGCCCATCAGCTTCTTTTATCTCATTACTTCTGAGTGGTAGATGCACATGTTAATAGCTTTGTAGAGCAATTTATGAAGAATAATAGACCGCTTAACTGCAACAGCAGAGTTGAAATGTAAGCTTTGAACCTTTACAATGATTCTACTGTAGGAGGAGAGAAAATTAAAAGTTCATTATTATGGAGAAAATGATGATAAGACAAACAGTTCATGTAGTTATTGATGGTACTACCATTGATAAATAGGCAGCTAAAATGAGAACTGAGAAGGTCTGCATCAAACTGAGCACAGTCATGGGTAACCCACTGGCAGAGATCAATAATATCCCAAATGGATAAGCAGCGATAGGCTGTATTTCCTCATCATTAATAATCACTTCCCTACTGGAAAATGCCATGTTTATCCATGTAAATGCTATTTCAATAAGGCAAACATTATTCTAGACACTTGTTTTTCCCTGAAGTCTTATAGAAAAGCTACATGCACAAACAGCAATGTTTACAGATCTCTCTGAATACAAAGTGTGTCTGCTGGGGTTTTCATGGCCACACATAATTAAAAAATCTGGATTTGTCAGGGCTTTTCCCACCCACGGCAAACTACCTTAAAATGTAAAGTGCTACTTTCCATTGACAGCTATCAGTTCCGCTATGAGCTAGTCAGCTTTGTTTCATCTCAGGTTTCTTCTTTTTGACTTGCTGGAAGAATTTTCAGTTTCAGATCTAGTTAGTATCTCAATGTGTAAAATGCTTTAGGGGATGCAATTTGCAGTATAATAATTATAGCTTCTTGGTATAACCCAAAGTGTTTGTATCACCCTCCCTACCTGCACACGGAGGCATTTCTCAGGAGAGCACTAGATTTTCTTCTACCCCAAAGGCTGTCCTTCACCAGACCAAACATCTCACTTTGTTTTCCTCCCACCTACTTCTTGATGTGAATATCCAAACACACTTCAGCACATTTGTAGTTTCTATTCCCTGACTTCAGGCATCCTGTTCACATATTCATTACTTTTAATTTTTCAAAATTCATATAAGATATGAAATACTTGACTTGCAAAATGCCAAAACCAATTCTTAATTACATGTATTTTTAAAAACAGCTTTTTCTGATAGAAAACATCCACCTGTGGGGTATTTAATCCACTCTATGTGCTAATCATGTATGTTATTTTTATTTCCTCAATTTGTGTATATAATTAATGGAATATTATGCCCTGTTTTATATTTAACAGCAACATTTTACCCACAGTTTTTTATTAAATCCTGCCACTTCTTTGACATGCTCATCAACCTCTCCAACAAATAAGATTTCTCTGTTGTTTTCTGCTCCTCCAGCAGCGTTCAGTCTTTCGCTCTGTGATCACAACGCAAACTGCTGCCAGGCACTGAGGGGGTGATTCAGGACTTCTGTCCATCATCCCCTGTGACCAAAACAGTGACAAAACCATTTACCTCTTCAAACCATTATGCTAAACTTGTACTTCTCCTACATTTACTTTTATAAGCTAAAAGGCCAGTTTGAAGCTGCATTCTCCTGATGTGTATATGTACATTTCATCCATCATTTGATGTCCTAACTTTCCTCCTTGATTTCACACAGTGAGCATTTATGCTGGTTTTGCTCAGGGTCAGTGGAGCAGAGGACTTTGTATATGTTGCAGAGGGAGGCTCTGCTTCCCCTTGCAGTGCAGGAGGGAAGCCCACACCTCTGCTTGATGGGGTCAGAGCAGTCATAGCTCACAAATGCAGCCTGCTTCAAGTCAACAAGCTCTGAACCGTATGTGGTGCTCAAGAGCCGGGTACCATCCTTCCCTCATTCCTCCCTGCTGCAGCAGCTCTTGTCCTCCCATCCTGGTTGTAGTCACTGTTCATACTCTCTGTCTCCTGAGAAAAGACCTTTTCTCTAACGCTAGGGTTCACATCACAGGATTTTGATGTTTACTCCAGACTGCCAGCAACATTTATCAGCTGAAACTCACAGAGAAGCATATCTGACCACAAACTTGAAAAGTTAGCACAGTCAGGACTGAAACACACTGCCCAGGTCTCCCAAAAGCCATAGGAAGCTACACCTTGAAAGTTGCAGGGCTTGCATGGTGTCTCTTCCTCTGCTCCGACAAAAAGGGACAGAAAAGATGGCAGATGCAATTCAGCTACAACTGTAATTGCCCTGCAGTGTCTCTCTTAATTATTGCCAACTGATGGCTGACAGGAATAAGAGACAGACGGAAAAGGTCACAAGGATGGGTGATGATGTCATGGAATCATAGAAACATAGTATGGTTTAGGTTGGAAGGGACATTTAAGACCATGTACTTCCAACCCCCTGCCATGGGCAGGGACACCTTTGTCATGGTTTAAGCCCAGGGCAAGCTTCCACTAGACCAGGATGCTCAGAGTTTCTTCCAGCTTCGCCTTGAACACTGCCAGGGATGGGGCAGCCACAGCTTCTCTGGGCAACCTGTGCCAGCGCCTCACCACCTTCACAGGAAAGAACTTCTTTCATATATCTAACCTAAAACTGCCTTCTGCCAGTTTAAAGACATTCCCCTTTGTCCTATCCCTACATGTCCTTGTCAGAAGTCCCTCTCCAGCTTTCTTGTTGGCCCGTTTAGGCACTGGAAGCTGCTCTAATGTCTCCTCAGAGGCTTCTCTTCTCCAGGCTGAACAACGCCAGCTCTCTCAGCCTCTCTCCACAGCAGAGGTGCTCCAGCACTTCCACCCCACCTCTCTGGTACTCAGCAATGGGGCAGGCAGTGAGTCGGCTCCTCCTGTGCACACATGGGTCTCCCTTCAGGAGTCCAGCTGATTCACCTCCACTGGTTGGAAAGTTCACTCTAACTTGCCCAAGGCAGAAATATGGTAATGGCCTCAATTGTTCCAAATGCTGCATTTTTTTCTTTATTTTAGCATAACAGCCATCCTGACATTTAAAAACCCTGTTCAGTCACGTCTCAAATTTAAATTAGAGGTCATTCTGGGCTTATTCTGAATACTTGCAATTCCTCACACCGGTTATCTCTGCAAACTCTATAAATGCTGTAAAATAAAGGAGGCACACTTCTGATAAATTCTGATGCTACTAATGAGATTAATTTTTAACTCCATTATATTAAAATTACAAGATTTTCATACAGATTGTGAGGTTAAATGTTTCTCAGGTGTAGGCTTCCTTTCAAGCAGAGTAGCATGTACACTGCTAGAAATGTGCATAACTGATTATGATCAAACTCAGTATTTTTCTCTAATTCAAATTCTAAATATAGTTGGTTTATTAAATGCTTTTAAAATTCATTTATGCACCAAGCACCTGCCATCTGTTTTGCATACTACAAAGTTTATATTTCATAATAAGATTGTAAATCTTATTATAATTCTAGAGTACTGTAAATCTATAAGCAACAAGAAGCAGGCTCACATTCACAGAAGAGGCAGAAGTGGTTATATATCACTGAAAAGAACGAGAGCAGCTTCCCCTCAAGTATCCACAGGGATGATACCAGCCAAGCGTTGAGGCCAACATCATATTTGTCAGCTGCTCCATCAGCTTGATGCCACTTACCCACTGGACAGAGGCAACTGTTGGCTAGCCAAGCTAGTTATGAAAAGTTGGTTGAGTAAATCAAAGAGAGACCCATTTATCCAAACAAAACAACAGTCAAATCTGGGAAATCTTATTTACCTGGGCATCTGCAGTTTTGCAATAACATGAGTGACAGCAGATTTTTATCAGTGTCAATGAGAGGAATCAAGCCAAGCAGTCATGAAAGCTAAACAGAGTTCAAGACATCCCCAGAGGCTACACTGAAATACAAATGTACAAACCCAAAAATATGGAGAACAAAAGCACTGCACCATAAACCTTCAAAACAGCTGTTGGATCAAGCTGATTGCTGCCTGGAGAGGTGGAAGTGAAATGTAATTTATGAAGAATAAAAAAAAGAGTTTGTGACCCACAACTCCCTTTGCATTTTGCAGATTCATTTTCCTGTATTTTTACCACTATTTTCTTTATTATTGTAATAATCTTAAAGATCTGTATTATTAATTAATTGCCTTAGGTAAAAGAAAGAAAGCATATTAATAAGTGGGTCCCTGACACATCCATAATGCTGTTATTAATTCTGCAAAGCAAACAGGGAAAGATCCCTATCCAGAACAGCGGCAGAAGGATTGCAGGTGACAAGAGCAACTGTGCAAGGCCAAAAACCTAAACTTCAGCTCCCTGAACTCCAGCTGGCGAACACATTTTTTGTAATGGCAAGTGTAAAAGCTTTGCACTGAAACGTGATTTTAGAGGGGTCTGGTTAGAGCAAAAATAATTGGAGCTGACAGAGCACAGAGGGCAATCCAGAACCTCCACTTCAAAAGTGCTGCTCTTCGTGCTTTGGGATACAAAAGCTGAAAAATATACAGCTGGCTGTGTGAAAAAGGCAGTGATCCAGCGCTGTCCAACAGCATGGAATATAATGCTATGATGACATGCAGGCACTGAGAGCTACCAGGAAAGTCACATATGTCCAAAAATGTGAAGCACTGGCCCAGAACTGAGTTTGGGCACAGGACTCCAATCCTCTAACCTGCTGCAGCTTGGGAGAATGGGAGAGGAAGAAAATCTTTCTTCTGGCTTACAACATCAACAACAAGGTATAACTTCATGCCAGATCATCTACTCCACACATGAGTCAAACAGGTAATAGAGCTACAGCCCTGTCCATCACCCACTGCCAGCAGCGCAGGGGAGCGCAGCATCCAAGTCCTTCCTCATCCTTGCACAGGACCCTCGGGAGCCAAGGGAGGGAGGTTTTTACAATGTCTCACTTTGCAGGAGCACGTATGTCCACATCACAATTGTGTCTATCAGCTGCAGACTCCGCAAAGGTAGGTGCATATACT
>JANHGB010022855.1:0-20153 GCA_026283785.1 Coracopsis vasa
GCTGCGTCTTCCTATGCTCCTTGCCATGAATCTGGCCATGGCAGTAGTTTACTTCTTTAGGAGACAAGTACTGAAACCAGACATCTCCTGTGGATCTATTGATATGTTCATGGATTGCTCCTGTATGAAAACTTTCCCAACTCTAATTATCATAGAACTCAGCTCTTTCACGGGTATTGCATGTTTAAAACACTATTAACTAGTCCCAACCAGAATAAGAAAGGGAAATGATAAGTTATTCTTTTGCCTTCTTACCTGAAGGCTGCATTTCCTCCTCTCACCTTCTTCCTTAAGGGTTAGTTATCATGTGGCTGATAGCCACTTCTGAGAGCACAGCTATTCCTACTGCTCACCATGAAGAAACTAAGGCACAGACTAGTAGTCATAGCTGGTAGTTGACAGACATAGCAGACTACGGAGAAAGGGGAAATATGCACAACAATTTGCCAGAAACACATGGCAAACTGGTGGTCAGGCTGTGTTTAAAGTCTCTAAAAGAGCAGGGATTCAAACATTCCTTTTTGGTCTGCTGCTTCAGTCTCTTCTTGTTGCCTGCACATAGCTTTGAATTGCAACAAACTTGAGTATTTCCACTTGCCTCTGAAATGCACAGTATGTATCTACATACTGATACTATCCCAAAGATTTGTTAGAGAAATCTTACAACCTTCTGCAAAGACAGATAGGATAATTCTGGGGTCTACCAGAAGAGTGGTGTCCAGTCCATCACAGTGCCGATCCTTAACAGGTAATTCATATTTCTACCACTGCCTGAGCTGACAATTACCTCTGCAACCCAAATATTTTTGCTTCCATGAAGGGATCTCTTGTCCGTGCTCTTGGACAGTTCTGGAGAAGGTCTTTTGCTCTTTACTCTCCATGTGACATCTGGTTCCCCTCTGAAGTCCATAAGCTGTTAGCAAGTTTGCTTACTTCAGTGAAAATGTCATTTGTTCCTTCCACTTCAACACCAGTTAATTCACGTTGCCTTACTTTGCATCTGCCTCAGCCTTTTTTTCTAGCAGCAATAAAAAAGGGAAAGAGTTAAATCTATCCATAAAACTGTGAAGCTGTTCATTAATTACTGCATATTTCATTATTTCACTGAACCATGCTGGCCCTGCCTGAAGAAAAATTATGAACTGCTGGGGTCTTTGCTCAGGGAACCAAAACCAGAGACATGGAAGCTTTTCCCTCCCTCTTTTCCTGTCACAGTTTGCTCTGGTTGCTTGCTTTCTTTTGGGTTGGTTTTTTTTTGCTTTTCCTTCCTTCAGATGCTCCCGACATTTTAACACACTCTGATCACTTCTAGGTGACCTGATCATCTTCTGTACTGTTCTTGTCACGATTCATATGGATGAATAAAAAATAGGGAGAAAAAGAAGCAAGAAGAGATTTTAGTTTTTACCATCCTTCCTTTCCTGGCCCTGAGAGTGTGTCCCTCCATCTCATTCAGACTGGTGCTCCTGGTGGGGACATCTCTCCCCATTACAGGCTTTCTGAGAGCTGGGGATCACTGAGTCATTCATACGCCTGTGAAGTGGGTAAATAGGCTGTGAAATCTATTTAACCTGTTGTGCTGGGCCTTGTGTTGCAGATCACAGTAAATCACGCAGAGCAAAATGGATTTTTCCCCCCTGTGTTAATATTTAATTGACAATAAATTTTTAATAGGGAGGGACTTTCACATGTCATCCTGAGAATGCCAAGTGAACAAAAGAAGGGAAGGAACAAACTTAGAAGAATGGATGCAAAGCGCTGGGGAAGGGAAAAGAGGAAAGATGAGAGGAGAAAAAGGGAATGGGAAATGGAAAAGGAGATAACAGTGAGGCAATAGTCACTGCAACATCTTTGTCTGAAGATGAGTTTCTCAGATAACAGCAGCTTAGTGCAGATCCCTGCCCTCACAGCAGTGAACAATTCACACACAGCCGGGAAGCAAATAAGCCTGGGAAGGAGTCTTTGACCCAAAGGTACTTGTACCCTTCCAGAGTTCATGTCTCACATCCAGCTTTTCCATCAAAACAGATAAATTAATCAGTGATTTGTGAGTCCAATTTGGCAAAAAAGAAACTATGGTTGTGGTCCAAAATCCATAGTTACACTCGTGCTGTGTGTGACTGAAAGAAAGGCATAGAATCGCTATGGAGAGACAGGTACCACTGGCTAGCTAAAGAGATGGTGTGGAGAGATACAGGAAGTGCTTCAGATAGATGACAAACATTAGATGGAGTGGATATATAGTTAAAATTAAAGAGATAGATACTGCAAGTACACATGGGAAAATACTTTGTACAGCCATACTGTAAATAGATAGATGTTGCAGGAAGAGGAATATTAGGTAAACAGACACTGTCTGGGAGAAATGGGTAAGGGAACAAGTAGTGCTGCAGCTAGGCACATAAAGATTGATTCTGCTGATAAATAAATTCTATAAATACTACAAAAGATATCTCAGTACCCTGCCATCTATGAATATTTGACACACACATTGAAGAAACGGCATCGCACCTCATCCAAAATAAACATAACCAAGCAGCTACTAGATATGTGTGCGATTGTACTGCTTAAACATTTAAGAGATGTTACTGGCTGCAGCAAAACTAGCAATTTATCACCTGATTCAAAGCTCATTTTACCCTGATGGACACATTGATAGCCTGGTAACAGCATGGCAGAAAAGGCCAGGCCAGCAGGTAGACAATTAAGTGCTGAAGCAACATTGGATAACTAAATGGGAAAATACAGTGTTTGGATTTCAGAATTGAAAATAGGCCATAGCCTGAGTATGAGCTTCTCATCTTGCATCCAGGCTTACCAAGGGATGACATGTTTCATACAATTTCCACTGCTGTGTTGTACTGATCTAAGCCTCACCTTATGGGCTTGTCTGTCCTGTGCTGCTGTGACAATCCCAAAGCACCCATAGGGACCTCCATTCCCAGCTCTCCTCAGCTACCTTATTGACCTTACTGGGCAGTCAAAAGTCCTGCTACTGAGTGTCTTGGCAGCAGTGCAGAACATCCTGTTCTCCTGTAACAAGCTTTAGCTGTCATCAACATGGACACCAATTCCTGCTGAGGCTGTTAGGATTACTCATATAGCTGGCAGATGCTGACCAAACTGAGAGCCATTCCAGAAAGGCAGATCCCACTGTGGTTCCTGTGGTCAGGAGTCCTGGGGACTGCTGGAGTACAGGGCATCTGAGGAGTGAATGTACTTTCATACCTTATCTTTCCACCCTCAATACTGAAAACTGAGGTTTTCAGTATTCCCACTGAATAGACTTCTGTATCAGCTACTGTTTTGCTCACCTCCGTAACCACCTTTCTACCCTGTGCTGCGGCAGAATCTCTCCTGTTACTGATTGCTTAGCCCCATGTCAGAGATGCTCATTTTGTGGCTACAGTTCTCTACTTAGCACGTGTTATCTCACTGTCATTGAAGATGACAAGCTCCTTCCTGGGGCACAGGTAGGCATCCTCCAGGCTACTGCTAGTGCTGCTTGTCCAGCACAGGCTGCCTGTGCTCTGAGCCCTCTGAGAGTTTATGATGCACCTCAAAGTCATTCTGACATATGCCAGAGTTGGTTTGCTAAGTTCATTCCCTCTGCAGCTCAAACATGCAGGTCCACAGTGATGGAAAGCAAGCACATTAACCTCTGCTCTTCTCCTGTAGCAGCTCCTCCCTGCTACAGTTATCGCTTTAAAACAGTCCTAAGCACAAACTGTTTGACTTAAATTCTTGCTGTCATAGGCATTATGTTAGATATATGTTTTATAAATCATTCAATCTAATTCACACTCATAAAGTCACACAGAAATTAACTCTACAAACTGTCTTTCAGGTTGCTGTGGATGCTGCCTTCAGGGCCCAAATGTTAGCTCATGGGGAGAAGAGGAGATTATATATATTTTTAATGGCTTCAAACACCAAATTAAATTTGAAATTAGCATTGAACTCTATCATCCATTTTCAATAATGATGCTTAATGTTGTTGTGAGAGAATCAAGTGCTTTATGTGGTAGGTGTCGATTGAGTCTTGCTCAGGAAGTTGTGCAAGGGCTCTTCGCTATGACATGCTGGGAAAGTGATTAAAACCCTGTCAGGTTAAGTGAGAATAGTATTTTTGGTTTTTCCCTCTCCCCTTGATTTCAATCTTCCCTAGCAGCCAGTTTCTGTCTCTAAGGATATATCTTGTAATAATAATTGCTTGTTATCAGTGGATATTTTCCAGTACAGCAAAGATATCTAAATCCAAAGCCTCCAACAGAGGAAAATGATAGGTCTGAGTTTAAGGAGTGTTAGGTTAACCCATCTCAAAGGATACCCTCTGTAAGAAGTGAAATGTTAAGCATTTCTTGACTATAGGGAGTAGTGAGGGAGAGGGGTATGCCAAGCTTCTAAGGGGGCAGACCTTAAAAGCAGCAAGGGAATAGAAAGCTCAGGAAATCTTCTTCCTTGATTGTCTCCCTGCAGACTTCTGTTGCACTGGAAATGTCTAGAACAGCATGAGAAAGTGGAAGGAAGCATCTCTGCAGCTAGAGCTATCAGTTTGTGGTGCCTGGTTTTGCTACTAATCACAGATCTTTAGACAGATAATTTATCCATTTTGCTTAATGAATTCCCCCTGAGCAGCTTAGGTTAATACGACTAATATGACTAAAAAGCATAATTGTATGGGCTTTTACCTAATTCTGGGCATTTTCCTCTCAGACTCACATGAGACCATTACAGTAAGTACATGTGTGTCAGAGAAAGGCAACCAGCAGGATCTGTGCTGTCTTTCACTGAGACCTGTTGCTAGGAGCATGGCTAAAAAACGCTGCCTAAGGGATGCTCTGGATCAGTGTATACAGCCTCTGTGACCTTACTCTGCCGCTTCCCAAACTCCCTGCTTTCCCAGAACTACACAAGCAGGCACCACCCTCCCAGGAGTGCCTGCAGCTTGTACCATGCCTTGCCATAGTGCCCATCTGTGGAGTAAGTGACATCAAAGTGCCACAGGCTCTTCCTGCTGTTGTAATTATCATAAAATGATTTGTCATAGCCCAGTAATCCTTACTGGCAAACAAAGAAATACTCAGGGTATGAAGAATTAGGGATCCAGGCCTTGCACTTTTGCCAAGTTTTGACAGAGGGCATATATCTTATATCTTTTATTTCTTAAACTTGTCGCACTGGCCGCTCACTGAATTTAGAATTCTTTGCTTTCTGTTTTAAACCAGACAAGATTTAAAGCAGTGTTGTTCCCTGCCTCAGAAATGGCACAGAATTAGTGGTGAATGATGCTGTTCAGGAGTTCAGCAGCTCAGCTGGCACATGCTGTTGCAGCTCCATGCACATCAGCAGACCTTTTCCTGACAAATCATCAGACTGCTTCCCTTCTCAGAACGCAGTATGGGGTGTTTCAGACTGCAAAGCTTGTATGTAAAGTAAATGCATTGTTATTTAGAAGTGATTCCTATTGTTGGGAAGCCCAGAAAGGGAAGCTGATTGGTGAGTAAGCAATGGAGTGTAATAGCCCTGAGAAAACTGCTGTGTAATAACAGCTTAGATTCCTTGCAGGATAAAACTGTATAATGTTGTCATTCTTCCTGTACCTTTCATGTGTACAGCACTTCATATACACTGAGTGTATTACTTTGTCATGTGAACTGATAGCTGGTCTAATCCTCCCAGGCTTTGCTAGTCTGCTTGAGAGGAGTATGAAGTTTTCAAACAAAGTTTTAGGCTTG
Source organism: Coracopsis vasa (assembly GCA_026283785.1). Taxonomy (NCBI): domain Eukaryota; kingdom Metazoa; phylum Chordata; class Aves; order Psittaciformes; family Psittacidae; genus Coracopsis; species Coracopsis vasa. The sequence goes on from JANHGB010022855.1 coordinate 5,739, forward strand.
CAGTAACATCTAAATTATAGATTTCTGAAATCTCCTTGGCAGTGGTTCTTGATAGGCTGCTTTTTGAGCTGAGCTGATAGCCCATCTAGCCTCAGAGATGCTTTTTTGTGCTCCTTGATACTGAATTGCCTGTATCACACACCATTAAGTCTGACACAGTTTATCTGCAGGTTGGCTGTGCAGAAAAGGAGAAAGTCCAATGTAAGCCTGGCAAGCTCAGGGTGAAGTCAGCAGCAGTCTGATATTGCTACACCCGCTGAACCATCCTCCACCATTCCAAGAGCCTGCACTCTTCAGCAGCACACTGTGCTTTTATAAGGGGTTGTGGGTTGTGTGTCATTGACACTAGAGATGTTATCATGGAGGTACCTATGTAATGCTGGTGCAGCAAAAAGCTCTGTAGAGAAAATCATACCATCATGATTTGATGGAAAAAAAGGAACAGCGCACAGCAGTCAGTAACCTGCATTCATGAATACAACCTTCCCAAATGGTTCCCCTCTGTAAACTGTGTTTGTGTATTCCAGCACTCGGATTTCTGCTGTTTGTACTAGCAAATGCTATTTTGTGTGCTTTTTCAATGCCCTGGGGGACAATTCATGAGCCAAACCAACTCACGATCTGGTCTTTTCCTGGTGTTTCAGTTCCTGGAAGACAGAATTCACCATGAGAAGAGCAGATGTCTCTTTATAGTGATGCAATATGCAGCTTTCTAAAGCAAAGAGACAAAATGAGGAGCTAGAAATCATCAAATGGCGGGAAATACAAGATTTGCTGACTAACAAGGTTTTCAGGTCTAGTGGAACTAGCATGCACAAGTCCTCAGCCTCTGTGTCCTCAAGCTGGATGGCTGGCTTTGTCTGCTAGACAGGCTGGACAGCTTCAAATCAGAGGCCAGGCTGGGTACAGAAAATCTGGCAGCTTGTGACAGTTTCTTTCCTATCTGAATAATATCCCCTTCACTTTTATGCCTTCAGTTGTTTTCAGTATTGCAAGAATTACAGTATCTCTCTCTGAAGTATGCTCTGGCAGCTAATCCTTGGTATTACTGAGCACCTCTCTCTCCTCCTGATGCCAGTAGGAGTCCTACATCCTCATCATTCCTCCAGCTAAACTCTTCATTCTTCTCTGGCAGAATCATGAGCACTCACTTCTGTCCCTAATGGATCTGGAAACTTGCTATTTTCTTTACTGAAGTCTTGGTTTGCTGAGAGGAGGTTTTGGACCAGACTCATCACGGTTATTGAGCACCTATTTGCTTACTGCTTTTGATAGAGAGAAAAGCACTTACATAGAAGAGGTGATTGGGAATGGCTTTAAACCGAAAGAGGATAGATTAAATTAGACAGTAGGAAGAAATTCTTCCCTATGAGGGTGGTGAGACACTGGCACAGGGTGCCCAGAGGAGCTGTGTCTGCCCCATCCCTGACAGCGTTCAAGGCCAGGTTGGACAAGGCTTTGAGCAACCTGCTCTAGTGGAAGGTGTCCCTGCCCATGGCAGGAGTTGGAACTGGATGATCTTCAAGGTCTCTTCCGACCCAAATTATTCTATGATTCTACTATTCCATGATTAAACAGCTTTGCACCCTCATTCAGACTAGAGAGGTGGTGGAGGGCTCCAGACACACGCTGGCTCTGCCACCATGCTGTAAACTTGCCAGCCAGGTAGAGTGATGGAGCCTTCTGTGTCTATGTCATTGGGGAACTCAGGCAAAGAGAGTAGAGCAGTTTGCTCAGTGTGACGGCAAGCTCTCCGAGTGTAGAACCCGTATCTTTCAAAAGCAGCTGGTTTAGCCTCATGATTCAATTTTCCTCTGATTCACAGTCTGACATATCTTTTCAGTCACACTGCACACAAGAACTGACCTTTTATCATTTTTGGTTGTAAATCAGAGAGTGACGTTAAATGCTCGCGGTGGTTCTCTATGAAGTGATGGTTTCACTGCTCTGCAAGCTGTGCTCTAATTTGCCCCATCCATCCAAATACATGTCTTATTTTGATTAAATGAATACTTTTGTCAGTTTATGTTGCTGCAGCTTTCACTCAGAATGTGCTTGCTTCTGTGATGTGTTAGTATTCTTTTAAGAGTTTTAGTGGGAATTTATAGATACATATATACATATACACACACCTATTAACATTCAGAAAAAGGTAACAAAACGTAATTGCAACTTCCAGGTAAAACACATCGAACATTTTGGCAGGCATTTGAAAATTGATCTTTATAAAATATTCAGGAAATACTCATGTTAACAGCCATTTTAAAAATTGTTCCCTGCTGGGAATTGATAGATGCTACAAGCTACAAATGGATTAATTTGAAAACAGCACCTCACTGTTAAACAGGTGAAACATTATTAAATACAGGAGCACAGAAAAGTATCAGAAGATTTATTGCACAACAAACAGCAACGGCAACTTTTATACGTGCTTTACTATGTTCTTTTTGCAAGGTGATGCCGCCTCCTTAGATCAGAGCAAATGGCTGTTGTTTTTCCTCTTTCCTCTGTTTATTGGGAGTCATATGTTCCTGGCTGGTAGGTCCTTCTGGCACAAAGAATCTCTTTAAACCCTGTTTTGAGTTCTGAAGCAGGATGAAGGTAATGCGTCATGTTTGTGTCAGCCCTCCATGCCTATTTTTTATCTCCTGTGCTAAACCACTAAAATTCATCCTTGCAATTCCTGACAGACAAATTTTAGGAGGCAGGGAGAGCATAATGAAATATTTGCTTTTCTTCATGAAACATCTGGCAGGGCTTTGGCAAAATCAAGGAATTAGCAAGAGCTGCCACTTAGATGCTGTAGCTGACATTTTTTGTTGTCCTTAACAAAGTCCAAAGCCATATGCAAATCAGCTGCGTAATGAGTGAGGTTAAGCAAGGTTTTGGGTTTGGTTCCATATGGTGTTGAAAACATAATTGATCAGAATGTTTTGAAATATATTGAACATGAGTGTTCAGATTTGTTTTATTTGAATCTCATTATGTCTGAAAGAAGATTTAGGAAGGCAGAGGGTGACATTTTAACCTGGGTCTATTATCAGTTATCTATGATCACACATACTTCATCAGATGTTTCGGCTATAAACCCCATTTCAATTTGCTTTAAAAGCAAGATAGATTTCTTTGGCCTTGCGTTCTCTGTCTTTTATTTTATGGGTACACATACACACAGTGTCTCTCTCACTTTCCTAGTTCTAATATTGATTAAACACACTTGTTCAGGGCAGGAAAGGACGAGAGAACAGAAGTTATGTATCAGTCTCAGAACTTTTTACACTGCAGAAAGTTTCTCACGTAAGTTATCATGAACACTCCTGGAATGGGATGCATAACTTTTAGAGGGGGCTATGATTTTACAGATTTGTGTTGGATTCATTTCAGGAAATCTGGGATAACGTAGGACCTTGTAGAGGTGCAGTTACTTTGAGAGATGGCCACTATGACTGGTGTCTGTCAGCTGGAACCTCTTAGGCTTCATCTTTGCCACTATGCTAGTCTTAAATTACTTGTTTTCAGTATGCTCCAGAAACTGTTTTCTGTGACCTGAAAGCTTTCCTTAAAAGCAGAATCCAGTGGTAAACCAGGTGTTGAACCCCAACATGGTGCCATACCCTCTTCCCTCTCTAGACACTCCAGAAGCAGAATCATTCTTCTTATCAGAGCTCAGCACTTTAAATCTCATTGTTTATCCATTTGAAGACGTGATTGTGAAAAAACAACCTATGCAGAAATGTTTCTAAAATACTCATTCCTTACTTCAAAAGGTACAAGAATGAGTCAGGTTGATGTGGAATACAAGTACGTCCATAGTTCCTTGCTCAGAATCCAAGATCATAACTTCTGCCACACAAACCTGCTTTTAACTTCTAGCTTAAGCTCTCAAATAGCTGATGATAAAAAATTACAGTTTAGACAACCATTTCTGCCTGCCTGTTGACCATCCCAATACATCTCAAATCCTTCCCAGATGGTCCAAGTCCCTCTTCAGGTGACCTGATGCTTTGTCAACACTCACCTGAAGATTAAAAGAACTGATTTGCCCTGGTCAGTAGCCAGCTCTTTCCCTGAGGTTGTTTCCACTTGAATGCAATAGCATCAAGGTTCAGTAATCTTTTGTTATCTTTGAGCTAGCTGTAGGAGTAACTCCTGATACCTCCTATGTCTTGTAATGAAAACTGAGCTCTGAATACAGAGCAAACCATGGAATTGTGTGGCTGTGTATGTGTGTGGGAGTCCAAGTTTATGTGTATATACATATGTGTGCATCTATTATTTCTCTAATTGTAAGGAAAGGTAGATAAGGGATGGTGATCTACTTTGTGTGCTAGTATGGACATATTTACACATATGCACACATATGCACATTTATCATATGTTCTCTGAAACATCAGAGTGGTTATCAGCTGAAAAGAGGTTTCCATAAAGAAAGCGGTTTCTTCATGAAATATGAATAAGAAGTTTCTTTCTCCTCCAAGGGGTATAGTGGTTGGAATCTAGTCATTTACATCAGTTATTAGTTCAGTCAGGTAGTTACATGTCTATCCGTCATATGGTGTGCAAGCAAGTATTTGCATGCATAGTTATCTGACCCCAAAAATACCCTTTACATAGAATAGATATGTAACTAAAGCACAGCCAAGATATGTCTTGGCCATCTTATAACATTTTGTTTTCAAATCCCAGATCCTTTAAGTTGCTCAGAGAGAACTCAGGGATATAGACATATGGAACTTGGACTTTGAAATTAAATATATAGAACCAATTATAAAAATAGGATGAAGTCAGTGGAATTATATGAAACAGCACCTAGGGAAATAAGAACCCAGGAGAACCCCCACGCCTTTGCATTATTTATCCTCAGCAGTACAAGTCTGCAGCATTTCAGCCAAAATCTTTCCACATTTCTTTTCCCCCTCAGTGCAAATGTCTCAGTTACTGGAAGCACCCAAAAGCAATTACAAGGATTCCAATAATCTTCCTGTATTACTGTGGCTGGACTGCTAAGTATCATCAATAACGTGATTATTGTTTTGAGAAGAAATTGCTTGGGGTGGAGACACTGAAAAAAAGCTCCCAAACAAAAATCAAAATCATATTTTCAGCAACTCTAACATTATTCAGTGTCCTGATGAGTTTTGGTAGTCTTAGTAAATACCTTCCAGTACAGGAGGACTAAGCTGCTTATATTTCCACAGGAAGCTTAAACTGTAGAAAGCCCAATTGTTACCTGTTTTTAAAGCATTTCTTTTGATTCTTAAACCCAGATTAAAACCAAGGCACTGCCAATGCTTCCTGATGGATGGGTATTATCCTGTCTATTTTATGTCACCCATCTTTTATTTCCTGTGTTTATCTCCCATGTATAATGAATATAACAAGATTGCAATGGACCAGATTTTAAACCATTTACTGTTAGTTGCTTCACTGGAGCTGGCCATAAATTTCACTTCAGCCTAAGACCGCAACATCTAACCAAAGGTAGCAAAATATACTAATGAGTTTTCTCACAGTATTAATTGGATAAGAACCTCTAATTAATTTCAACAGCAAACATGGGTTGGGCTACCCGTGTGCTGGTCCAGAGCTGATGCAGTGTGATATATTTCTCTTAAATACACACTAAGTTCTAGTGTAATATGGATCTAAAAAGTAAGATCAGGGCTATGCTTTCATAAGACATTCTAACTCAGGCTTAGTTTCCCAATAGTGCCTGAATATATCATGTGTCTACTTATAAAGGTCTTCAGTTTGCTTGAAATCTGTATTTGGAGCTTGAGCTCTGGTATCCATCATGAGAGCATAGTGCAGATACAGCTATTCCATGCTTATGTCCATAATTAGATTCATCTTAGCTAACTTCTCACCATTGGTAAGTGGAAACTTTACCCAGTACCCTGAGTTAGCTTTTCAGCACTCATGGGGATGCAGCTGCTTTGTTCATGTCTGCCTTTCCAAGCAGCAGATTTATAGGGTCTTTAGTGTTTTGTCCAAGCTAGATACTACACTATGTGAAAGAGTCCATCATTGCAACCAAAGGAAATACACAAGTTCAGAAATCTTTCCTTAAGTACACACAGGATGGTGCTTCCATGTGCTGAAATGTAAAGGTATTAAAGGAAAAAAAAAAAGACAAAACCTAAGAACTGTTGAAGGGTGAGAGAAGGAAAATTAGTTATCTTTGAGGTCTGCACCAGCTGCTAACAGCTCCATTTCATGGCTGACTTGTACCTGTTCAAGTCAGTGGGTTTTATTAATGCATACAAGATTACAGCTACAAGAATGCTAAAGGTGCAGTGTTAGCCCTGCGCTGATGTATAGATTGGTTCTCCATTAGGAAGAAGTTAATGATTGTTCACAAGACCGAATCCACAGCTTTTGGCATCTCACCAGCTTTTACATTTTGCAAGTCTAAAGACCAGTTCATGTGAATTTTGTTGGTTAGCATTAGAAACATGCCTGGATTTGACCTGATAACTGGAATCCAGGAATGTCATGTGACATCAAGCTAGTACCCTTCAAATGGGAGAAGAATGCTTGCTTGTCCTCTATACAAACCCACCTTTCACAGAAAGATCAAAGGTGTATCAATGACATGGTGTGATTAAGTTAAATGCAGTTCTTCATGCAGACTTTTCAGTTTCCCAACCATGTGTAGTGAGAGGTGTGTACTCAACATCTCCTCTGCTCTTACAGCAGTCATCAACCATCTTCTCACCAATAAGGAGAATGGAAAAGTGGCTCCTAAGAAGACTAATAGCTTCTGCTAGATGCAAGTGGTGTTGAGGGCTAAATTGCTGCAAGCCTGAATGAACATTAGGGGACAGTGTTGACCAGGAGTCAGCCGGTTTCTTGCTCTTCGTCCTCTCCCTTTATTTACACATTGTCTTCCCTTCTCTCTAAATGATAAAGCCCCAGTTGCTCTTTATGTATCTAGCTGGTGCACCAGACATCCATATTTTAATCTGGCCAAATCAATTATAAATATTACAGCCTACAATTATCCTGGGAACTCCTGCAAAACTAATTAGCATGAGTCTTAGCAATGAATTATATCTTTCTCTTGGCTATTTTCAGCAGGAAGAAAAAAACCAAACCAAACAAAACACAACACTCTACACTCAAAGCAAGACCAAACATCTCTCAGCCATAGCAAACAGAATCCAAGGCAGTGTTTAATTACGTTCATCTTGTTCCTGAAAGGATTGGCTATGTTGGGCTGAAAGCCAGAGCACCTGGCATTGCCTTGGGCTTAGCACACATTTTCTCAGGAGATGTTGTAAGATGTAAAAGTCCTTGGCAAAGAGTCTTTGGAAAGGGAAATCTCATGGGATCCTACAAAGTTCATCTCGCCGTTTGCTGTGTAGCAACAAAGGAAGCTAATGCAATCGTTCTTTAAGCTGGAGTCATCTTGCATCAGTACATAGCTGATCTTCTCCTTTGGCGAGGCCAGGGACTAAGTAGAGCCTTGTCTGGCTTTTCTCAGGCAGAGGGCAAGCCAGGCTGCTGCCTGGGGAGCTTTCGAATTCCAGAGATGAAATAAGAAAGTCATTACAAGGTGTGCACCGTACCTTGTAGCAAGTGAATCAAGACACAAAGGGCAGACTAAAGCCCTTCTTCATTGGTATCTTGTTGCTTTAGTGTATTTCTTACAGATGTAATTACCTGAAAGCATCATAGTTGCTTCATTTGTGTCATAAAATACTTCTTTATGAAGCTATAAAAGGCAGAATTGTACTCTGGGATAACTGCAAATGTGGCTGCTTGAGATTCGTTATAAATTCCTTACAAGACTTCAGAGGCAGTGTTCCTGTGAAATACTTTTGATGAAACATATGGATTCCTCAAAAGCAAAACTGTGCAAGACCACACACCCTTTTAGGTCCGGTGACACAGGTACAATGTTAATGTCAGTAAAAAGAAGGACAAGGCAATTCCAATTCACCACAGAGAGGGCAGCATCTCTTTAAAAGCTGCAGGACACTTTACTTAGCAACATGTACTGTTCATACAATTGGTAAAACTTTGCTGGAAAAAACCAAGAGATTCTTTTCCAGAAAGCCAACCGTATCCTGGGCTGCATCCAGCAGGTCGAAGCAGGTGATCCTGCCCTTGTACTCTGCTCTTGTGATGCCCCACTTGAAGTACTGTGTGCTGTTCTTTTGTCCTCAACATAAAAAAGACATGGAGCTGTTGGAATAAGTCCAGAGGATTCCACAAAGATGATCAGGGGGCTCGAGTACCTCCCGTATGAAGACAGGCTGAGAAAGTTGGGGCTGTTCAGCCTGGAGAACAGAAGGCTGCGTGGAGACCTCATAGCAGCCTTCTGGTATCTGAAGGGGGCCTATAAGGATGCTGGAGAGGGACTCTTCATTAAGGACTATAGTGATAGGGCAGGGGGTAACAAGTTCAAACTTAAACAGGGAAAGTTTAGACTGGATATAAGAAAGAAGTTCTTTACTGTAAGGGTGGTGAGGCACTGGAACAGATTGCCCCAGAAAGTTGCGAATGCTCCATCTCTGGCAGTGTTCAAGGCCAGGTTAGACAGAGCCTTGGGTGACATGGTTTAGTGTGAGGTGTCCCTGCCCATGGCAGGGGCCTGGATCTAGATGATCTTAAGTTCTTTTCCAACCCCAACTATTCTATGATTCTATGATTTCAAAGTACGTTGCTGAAGCATTAACTTACAGTGCTTAATCTGAAACCATTTGACATGAAGTAAATGGCAGATGTGCAATATGTGGATTGTTTAAAGCAGAAAATAAGACTTCAGGTTCAGCCTTCAAGCCAAGCTCAGCACAAGTGTGGGAGATGGAGCTGGCTTCAAGTCCTCTTGCATCATTGGCATTTCCGGGATAGTGATAACATTTCACAGCTTTAACATACTGTTACGCTTATAAAACTATTGCATATCAACCACCTCTTTGCACCTAATCTTTGACTTTTATACCTAGGGACAGAGTAGCTGTGAAGCTGTTTTGTCTTCTTAACATAAGACAATCCATCCTTCATAACAAGAGGAGAAAAGAGAGAGGGATAAACATTCTGAATTTCCACCTTTTCCTACTGCTAGTGTTCTGAAAGAGCACTAACATTTCAAACCATTCTTAAGAGCTTGTCAACTAAAGCAATAATAAAATTAGAAAATGAAGCTGCACATTTCACGAGCAACTGTTCAAGTTTTGTTCTGTTCTAACATGACAAGTTGTCTGCTAGGTTTGCCCCTGTGGCAGCAGAAGGTAGCCTACTTTTCCTAAAATTCAATTATTTCATATTTGTAGAGAATAAAGAAAAGTTATGTTAACCCTTCAAGTTATTTTTCTAGTGAATATTCCAGTGAATGAACACTTCTATTCATTCTGTAGTATTACAGATTCTAAATATTGAATCTACTTTGCTGTTCTTCTGTATTTTTTTGCAATCATTTATATCTTTGTAAACCAAGCAACATAGACATTTGTGCTAACTTATTCTGCAAATTACAAAATGTGAAAATCAGTGTATAATCAACCCACAACCCACAGTTATTATTCTTTCCAAATTGCTCTGTTAACTCCTAACTTTTATTCTATCCTTGAAAATTATTGCTTGCTGGTAGAGAATGTCATTTCCAAATTTAAAAAGGAGAACAAAAGAGAAGCAAGTCATTCTTTCAGTAGCATGTCAAAAAAAAGTCAATCATATTATATTTCCATATAAAGAACTAATTAACATAGTTCAAGCTTTATGAAAGCATGCTTGCCTTGGAGAAACCAGTATCTACTGCAAAAAGCATAGCAAATCCTAATATTGAGTACAGCTAATAACTGGAATGAAGGACATACTATAGGGTGTACAAAAAGGAACATTTATTTTCCAAGAAATAGTCAAGCCAAAAGGCAACAAAAAGCAACCTCAGGTGGATGAACGCCTTCCACACCACTGTAAAAATATCTTTTACCTGCTGATTGACAGCAGCCCCACTGTATGGACATATAGCAGTAATGATATGATCTCAGTAAATTTGGAAGGGTTGTCCATAGGAGATGCATGCTATGGATTTTTATCTACTGCAAAAGCAACATGCCAAACCTCTTTCAGAATCATCTGAGTTCCCTTAAAAAAAAACACTGTTCCTTCTCCCTGGTCTCAGGCTGACATTCCAAAATACACAAATACAGTAAATGAGACACCCTTTCTGCTCTGGGACTATTTCTAAATTATTTTTCCTACATATTCTTAAGAAAAAACTCTCTCAAGTGGCAACTGTAATATTGGAAATCATGTTGACCCTCTAAAAAGAAAATCTGTGAATTTCAGTGAGCACTAATAACACCTTGTAATAGCAATAAACATCACCCAGTAACTGATCACTTAAACCAAGTGAAACTAAGTAGACTATGGGATAAAAACCTCAAGTCTTAAAATACCTAATAGCTTTGGATGGTAGACACACTTACTTTCAAAAAAGAAATCATAAAACAGTCACATGTGCGTTTATTCCTGTACGAATATTCCTCTACAAACCTGGGTTCCACACAAGAGTAAAAAACTTTCTGCATTTTTATTAAAAAATGAAGATATCCTAGAACCAGATATGGGTACAGAGCCTGTTCTGAAGGACTGACATAAAAGCAGGGGTTTTTTTCTGTCTAACAATTCAACGCTTGCCATGTTGCTAGAGAAAACCCTCCTCTGAATGAAAACATAGTATTTGTTAGTACCAGTAAACAAGACTTTAGAAATTTGATTACATTGCAGTAACTTTCCCCTTTGACCATTTTTAATTAATTCCATTATCTGCTTCATTTTTTATCATTAACATTAATAAACTAGTTCACTTTTTTTCATATCCTTTGCAGTTATCTTATACATTTTCTCATTGCTCAAAAGCCAGCCAGAAGTCTGTTCATCTCTGACTTCAGCCTGGGGCGTGCAGTGTAGGTGTGCTTGCAGCAAGGAGAAGTATCCATGCTGACATGCTATCCTATTTTAAAAAAGGAGAGCTGTAGTAAGCTGGCATTGTTGAATTTGCCCACTTAACTAGTTTAATAATGTTAAGTCTCACCTTTAATGGGTGAGTCTCACACATCTGTTCCCAGTCACATTAGCCCACCCCAGCAGTAACAGCCAACACAACTCCAGGCTTTTCCCCGGCTCCAGGTGAGATGCAGGTGTCTGCCACCTTCAGCTGACACATGGGATGCTGAAGCACAAAAAAAGCTGCTCCATGGAGCTGCCAAAGTGTGTGAGCCTTTTCAAGGGCTCAAAGCGGTGGTGAAATAGACCTGTGGCCTTGCATTTGGTTCCTCCCTTCCTCTGACTTAGCGTTTGCACAGAGTGGTTGTTATGACCCCTTACACCTAGCCTTAAATACTGAGTAAAATGGCTCTCATCCCTGAAGCAGCACCTCATAACCTGTACTGACACTGATCCTTCCTCATAGTTTATCCTTCATAGCACAGCTTGTGTTTTCTAAAGGTTTGTGCTTCTTGGTTTTGTCTTTATCAGCTAATTTGACTAATAATAAGTCCCTAAAATCATATTAGCAGAGGAACTGATCCCTCCAAGAGGCGGCACAACCAAATTGAATGCATAAATCTCTAAAGACTGAATATTTGCAAAGCATCAGCAGAGGTAATGTGTAGAAACAATGAGTCAATATGAGTCACTCATTACAACAGAACATCACAACACCCTGAAATCCTAAGAGAGAATGACAGCACCAAAATGCTTAATTTGAAAGCAATTCTAACTTCCTAAAGAAAATTTTTAATAAATGGGCATTTAGCAATGTAATGAAATGATTACTATGTACCACAACCATTAAATAAACATGACAAATAATCACAAAGTTCTAGTACTGTTGTATGGTGAGGGTTTTAACCTTCCTTTCAGTTCTGAAAAGAGGTTAATATTCTCACATTTTCATGCTAGGTCTCAACAGACTGGGGTAAAAAAAAAAAAAAAATAGAAAACAGATATTGAAAGCTAGAACACTAGATAATGTATCTGATGAGCCATTATTTAATTGCAAAATACTGCCAATAGTGGACTTCTGGATCAATGAAACTACTGTAGAAAATCAGCCTGTAACCACCACTGTTGATTCAAAAAGCTAAGAGAGCTTGTCCATGGCCAAAATAAAGGAATCCTGCATTTAATCAGTTATTCAATGCTCAAGTAATGAGAAAAGGCATAAAATGTTGCATTTGGTTATCTTGCTCTAAGCTCTGAAGATATGGCATATCACACTGGATATATATAACATCCATCATATAGACCTGCAAGTAAATTTTCATTTTATGAAAAAAAAAATACTCGATTTGATATGGCTAAACAGATATATTCCAAGGTTTTGTAGCAATGGGCAAAAATTGCCATTAATAGAACTACTGATACCAGGAATAACTTCTGAGCACTTTTTAGACTAAGGAAGAACAAAAAAAAATCACAACACATTGCATTTCTTCAGACACAACCAAAAATATTTGTTGCATTTATACTACATCATGCTCTCAGTGAAAAAGGCATCTTCATTTATAAGACAGATCACAGATGGGAAACTTCATTCCCCTCAGAAGAAATCTCAGCTAATCATGACAAAATACCAAAATCAAGCAGAAAAAGCCCATGCCTTAAACATTGCAGATCTGTGAATGATGCAAGTAGTTAAAGAGCCTGAGCAATGTACTGTGCACTTCTGTGCATGAAAATGAAGTGACAGCTCCAAAGATACTCACTTTCTCTTTATTCCAGGGAAGCCCCTCCAGGACTCATGGCACTGGCTACTGTTACATGTAGGGGCCATTTATTAAAAAGAAAAATTATTTATTAAATTCTAATTACTTATTAAAAGCTTACTAAAGAGAAAAGGTTTATTAAAGAGAAACCAAATATCTTCCCCCAAGTTCTTACTATATAGGTTGGTCATAAACACACTGCAATTCTTCAGTATAATTTAATATATTTATTAAAGTTACAGGAAATGGCTAATTATGTGTGTAATGTTTTTAGTTTTGTTTCATTAAATAATGTTCAGTATTTACCTCCAGATGGATTACATAAGCGTACAAATAAACCACAGTAATTTATATCATCCAATGTGAAAAGAAAGAAGACATCAATGATCATTTAATAAGAAGTTAAACAGAACATCCCCATGAACCCAGCATCACAAATAAAACTACTTTCATATTCTGTTTATATCAGATAGAGTTCTGATGTCATATGGTCAAGACAAACTCAAAAAGAAGCCTAAAACACTCTACTCACAAAGTCATTTTGAGTAGCCATTAATGTTATAAGATATTTATTCCCTTTTCGAGTGTAATAATCCTGATCAGATGATTAAGGTTCCTCTGTTCAGAATATAATGCTTTATCCAAGGTGACACTACAAAAATGAATATCTCACAAATTTGACTTTTCAATGAAAACATTTAGAGCAAAAGCAAACATAACAAATTCAAACTATCCAAAACCTAGTTTTCAAAAAATATTTCTGAAATCAAAACAGATGGCACAGCCCGGAAACCATGCAGATAGCCTTCAGAAACCAAATCCTAATTTGCACCTGTTTCTTTCCTGTTATCCCTTTTCTTTTCTTCTCTCTTAATTGATACAGCACAAGCCCTCAATCTAACACTTTGAAGGTGGGGGGAGATTTCAGAAACAAGGTTTTAATTCTTATTATATTACAAAAATTCAGATCCAGCATTTTAAAGAACAGGATAACATGAGGTAACAGAGATGGGCGTTAAGCTCACTGTCCTACCTGCATCTTCCATGCTGACAGTATTTCAGTCATATTTGCTGTAATGGGTTTCAAAATTCATAAAAAAATTTACTAAAAGCTCTTTTGGTTTTTTAACTCTAATTTACCACACACTTCTCTCCCTATAAACATACTGATCCTCAGTAATGTTTTTGTTAGACAAATAGGAAAATGTACTGAGTGATAACAGTCCTCTCATTAGAAAATAATTTAAAAGACCGACAAAATGCAATCTTACTACGAAGTTTTAAAGTAAGAAATATAACTGGATTTTGTAAATGTAAAATAAATATAGGGCTAAGAAGTCAAAATATAAAAAAATAGCAATTTCTTTTTTACTTAACTGAAATAATTAAAAAAAAAATCATCTAGAATTGTTATTGAAATGGACGCATTCCTACTGAAATTATTCAGTTCCAACAAAATGGCATTTTCTGATTAAAAGCTGTCATTTGGAAACATCTCAATCAATCATCCCTAGCTCAAAATTAGTAGTTTCTACTTTATCTTCTAAATGTTTAGTCTACTTATTGAGTTAAAGAACTGTTTTATTGAGCAAAGTTTATCCTGGCAATATCCCAAAGTGTCCTGGGTTCAGCAGTAGCAGTCATTTTTCTCCTTCTTGGTAGCTGGTGCAGTGCTGTGTTTTTGACTTTCAGC
>JANHGB010022856.1:0-13886 GCA_026283785.1 Coracopsis vasa
GGAATAGCAGCATTCCTGTCTGCTACCCGGATCCAGGCATGCTTCTGAAGCAGGGAGGAGGCTTAATCGTTCGAGAAATTTTGCTTGCTTCCCAAGCACAACTATAGGCTGGATAGAGAATGGATTGAGAGAGAAGGACTTGCTGGTGTTGGTTGATGAGAACCTCAACATAACCCAAAAATATGCACTTGCAGCCCAGAAACCACCTGTGTGCTGGGCTGCATCCCCTGAGTGTGACCAGCAGGTTGAGGGAGGGGATTTTCCCCCTCTGCTGCACTCTGGTGAGACCCCCCCTGCTGCAGTCCTGCATCCAGCTCTGGGGGACAGCAACACAGAGGGATGTGGAGCTGTTGGAGCAAGTCCAGAGGAAGCTACTGAGATGCTGTGAGGGCTGGAGCAGCTCTGCTCTGGAGCCAGGCTGAGAGAGCTGGGCTGAGTCGGGTCAGCCTAGAGAAGAGAAGGCTCTGGGCAGACTTTATAACAGTCTTTAATACCTAAAGGTGCTTACAAGAAAGCTGGAGAGGGACTTTTTACAAGGGTCTGTAGGGACAGGACAAGGGGGAATTATTTTAAACCGACAGAGCAGAGAATCCACTGCAGGGGTTGTAACTAGATGAAGTTTAAGGTCCCTTTCAAACCAAACCATTCTATGAGAATCCCAAACACAAGTAGTGCAGCAGTATTTGGAAGGCCAGCTCAGGAATTTATGATCCAGACCATAATCTTATTGCAGTTTATTTTGTTTGCTCTGGAGGATGTTTTTCCACAGGTTAAAGGTGACTGATGAAACAGTTTGCTCACCGCAGCACCATGCAGTGCAGGTCCCAGTGCTGTGATGCAGGGTGCCCTGTGGGAGGTGAGCTGCAGAACTGCCAGCAGAGCAATGGCACCTTCCACTTTCCAGATCCTGGGAACCTCAGCTCTCCCTGGCCCTGCTGTAGCAGCCCCAGGCAGCTGGGTCCTTCCTGTTTTTACATAGCACATGTATTTTGTGGTTGGACTTTGTACACTAGGATTGATGAGGCCAGGTATGCTGCAGTGAGGAATATATCAGGTTGACTCCCACATAGTGTGGTTCCTAAGATTTTTTGCTAACGAGCACAGTTTCTTTGCCATGCTCCAAGTCATTCAGGATGCTTGCCAGCAATGAGAGAGTTTTGGCAACTGCAAATCCCCAAGTAACCTGAAAAAAGTGGAGAAATTTTTCATGTGCCTGGGAAAATGATATGAAAAGCTGGTAAATGCAAAGGCCTTCTCAAGCTGTTTGGATTGCTGTCACTTCTTGCTGATGAATGTACTCTGCATAGCTCCCGGTGTGTATCCGGTCTTTGGAGAGGTGTTTCTGTCAGCTTGTTGAAGTAACATAGTTTGCAGATCTCTAAAGCCCCATCTGCTGTCAGAAATTATACCAAAGCCCTGTCACCCTGGTGAAATAAGTGTCATATCCATTTTACAGTGAGGTAAGTAAAAGACTCGGGGTGGTGATGTGCTTATTCAAAATACTAATCAGCATGAGAGTTGGTAAGGGGATAGGGAAGTTCTTAATAGTGTGTTCCCTGCTCTGAGCCCTGGCACATGCCGCTTGACAGCCCAGAGGACAAAGACTGGAAGCAGAACAATGCCTCTGGTAGCAGTGGTGATAAATGTGCACTGTGCAGCTCTTACCTGATGATCTGAATTGCTATGAACCTAAAACTCTACCTGTAATCACTGGAAAATCTCTGATTTGTGGGCATCTTGGCCTTCACAAGAATGCAGACAGGATTTCAGTAGTAGAGCTTTTATGTGTCCTGCTTACAGCTGTGTTCCTTGGCATAGACTGCTGTCTACGTTATGGTCTCAGAAAGTTTAAGGCAGAAGGACTTTATTTTACTGGTGCAGTTAAACCACTTTATGAAGCGAACTGGAATGTGTTGTCGGCTGGCGAGCACAAGGTGGCAGAGCAGGAAAACCAGTGGGTTGAACAAGAGAGTAGGTCTGGTATCTGGCTTTTCGTGTCCTGACAGCGTGCCTTGGCAGTGCAGGAGAGCTCTTCAGCCTGTCATCCTCTGTTAAGTCCAGTTCTTGCTTTGAATGTCTGACTTCAGTATTTCCTAGGCAGCTCATTCATTGCATCTGCAGATTCCCTCGAATTTATGGGTGAATAAATTCCCTCGAATTTATGGGTGAATAAATATGACTGATGCTCAGCCTTTACTGGTATTATTTAATTAATCTCCCCCCCCTTATGATGCAGTTTCCATGACATCTCTGCTGTTCCTGCAGACTGAAACTGTGGGATAGTCTCAGTGGTGTCCTGACTCTCAGTTACTTCCTCCTAGAAACACATTGGAAGATTTTTCTTGTTTCTGGTGTGACTTGTATCTCTTTTTCTTTTATCAGTTAAATTGCTAAGCCTTGTTGTATGTGCTTTGGATTTTTTTGGTTATTTTTCATCATACAGTTTTGTAGAGATTACCTAAGGAACATGTTTTAATCTTTTGTTCTCTGCAGCAGAACACTGGCCCTTTAAGGCCAGAACGGATATTTTGCAGGATCAGTTGCTCACATGTCTAAGGAAATATGATTAAAAATATTTGATGTAGTCATGGCTAAAGAGAAGAGTGTCTTGGGAGTTATTAATGTCAGGGTCAAGTCAGAATGTAGGGCCCTTAAGGGCCTGGGATGAAGAATCTTGCATTATAAGGTCTCTCCTCTCATCTGGGACAAAGATATGTTTGTGTTATCAGCCTCAGAGTTGGGAGTGATTAGATGAGTCAAGTCACTGGGCAAATATAGACTCCCCAAGCTAGGACAAAAGCCTGCTGATTGCAGCTGAAGGGGAATAGGAGGTAGAGATCCTAAATCAAGGGAGTCAGGACTGGAAGCTTAATAACAGTAACCAGTCAAGAGATCAACAGAGACCTCAATGCTCCCCTACCCCTCCAACCTGTCCTCCCCCAAAAAAAGAAAGAAAGCTGAATAACTTAATTATAACTCAATTTAAGTAGACTTTGGGAAAGGAAAATTGAGGCAGGATTTTTTCAGGAGCTGTTTCTACCATGAGGGAATGCCCTGAAGCAATCTTTGTCTAGCCTGGCCATTGAATTGCTGTAACCTTGATGCTAAGGTTATTTAATAGCTCTGCTATCAGGCAGAGCTAATTGCTCCAGCTGGTTGTGTAGATTAGAAGTTAGCTGGGAATTTTTCTGATGGAATGGTTTTCGATGGGAAATACATTACACATCAGAAGTTTAAATATTCCCTGTGAAAAGTCAAGTGTTTCCGGAACACAAAAAAATCCTGCCAGGAAAACAGGAAAAATGCCTCACTGCCCAGAAGATTTGTCAGTTAGTAGAACAGAATTGGTCATAAGCAGCATGTACAAACCAGACAAATGATCTATCTCAGTGGTCTGTGTCAGAATGAGCTTTAGACAGGGAAGAAATGCAGTGCATGTTCCCTGCCCCTCCTGCCTTTATATGCCACTCTAGAGGGCTTAAGAAGACAAAGCAGAGTTTTAGAGGGAGAGCAGGGGTTCCTCCATAGCTCAAAGGCCAGGACTGTACTACAGATTTGCTATGCACACATTAGCAAGGTGTAATGTTGCCAGAAACCACTTGTGTAACAAACCCCAACTTGTCAATCCCGGGGAATTGAGAAGTTACACAGTAAAACCTTTTTGTGTTATTAAAACCTGCATCTGCCTCAGAATGCTGTGCCAGCATAATACACTGCATAACATTATAATACATAATACCTGTGCTGGCAACACACTTCGAGTGTGGACTAGCTTAACCTGCTAGCTCTTCCTTTCCCCAAGCTACACAACCGAGAAACCACAGAAAGAAAAAAAGGACAGAGCCCCTTTAACTATTTCTTGCTGTAGAAACATAGTCATGTAATATTAATGTGGTCCCTGGTTGTGTCTGTCCCCATAATTCAGTGACAAACTGCAAATGTTAGGCAGCCACTCTTCCTGGCCTTTAGTAACTGCATCGTGTGTAGTTTACTACTAACCAATGTTTTTTTCCTTGTCATGATTTAACCTCAGCCAGTAACCTCCTCACTAATTACATCGTTTTGTTATCAACACTGTTCTCAGACTAAAGCCAACAGACAGCACTGTGCCAGCTACTAAGAAGAATAATAGCTATCCCAGCTGAAGTCAGGATGCTCTACCTTATGACTACATTCTTTCTTTGAGTCTTTTCATGTCTGCAGAGCCAGCTGAAAAAAAATTCAGACCAAAAAGTGAATTAGTAGAACTACACCGTGATCATGTGAATAAATGGGATAATCACAATGTGATGAAATAACTGATACATTGTGTAGACATTTATCTTCCTTTGTTGTTTTTTTTTTCATCACAGGTGACTTGAATAACATCCTTCTAAAATGTTATCTCTGTGAGTAATAGTGTCTGAGCTCTGTTGTGCTTTCCTAAGTACCCAGCTGTCCCTGCAAGTTAAAATATCATCACATGCTTAGTGCACTTGATTATGGGGGCAGGAGCAGGCTGTCAAAATTTGTCTGTAATCTCTGATTCCAAACCAAGTTTGCAGTTTTGCCATCTGCAGCTTGTTCGCATCCTCATTGTCTGCTTCACAGCTTCTGTTCAACCTGTGAGTCAAGGTCACAGACAGTCTGAAAATCAGTTTTCCATGCCTCCATTATGCTTTCCTCAACCTTATTTCTTATCTGGCTTTACGAAAAAGCTGCCTGCACTGACCTATGTCTGATGCATGGGACATGTTCACATGTGCAAAATCTTTGCCAAATAGAAAGCCTATAATAAAATAGTATGTAAATAACCCCTTCCCTGGCTATCATGAGCTTTTCGGATTGTTCATATTGAATAGTCATTTGAATCTTGTCAGCCCTGCATTGTGTTGCTGTTGATTGAAATGGTAATGAAGGCAATACAGTCTCTCAGATACTTTAGTTTTAAAAAGAAGATATAATTTACAGGCAGATAGCAGTGCTACAATTGCATCTGGCTCATTGATTGCTAAGTACAAGCTGGCTGTGACTGGATTCAAGTGTATCCTGTGTCATCTCTGCCTTGCACAGCTGTGGTATGTTTGCTGACTTGCTAAGGTTAGGGTCAGCAAACAAGATGCTAGCAATCGCCAGTAAGTAGCCAACTTGTCTGTTTGCAACTAATTTTCCTGAGCCAGGCCCTTTTCTCTTGCTGGGTACAGCCCACTGTCCTACAAGGCACTGCAGTGCTCTTTGACTCAAAATCTTCCCTCTGTTCTCACATCCAGGTCTGTTCTGTGCATTAAATCCTTTTATCCATATGAGTAAGGCTGCAGTTTGTGTTCTGTTCATACTACTTCCAAGATATCAAAATTTCCCTTTCCTCTGGCCTTGATAAGCACAGTCTTGCCTGTTCACATTCACTTAGAATACCGTGGTATTTTTCTGTCTGGTTATGCGAACCCAAATACCTGTTGCTTTGCGTATTTCGCCTCATCTGTCTTACTCTGTAACATCCATCATTTGGTGACTGATCTCCCTTCCAAGGCTTCTAAAAGCCAATCTCTATCCTGTCAGTTATAGCCTAGTCTACCTAAATATTGATTTATTTATGATTAGTCAACAGTAGCAGTCTGCATTGTCTCCTTGTTACATTTCCAAGAAGAAATTTAATGCTTTGTCCTATGGGGCTTCTTGTGTTTGGAAGTTCATCTCCAAAAGTATGATTAACACCAGATGATACTTCCATTTCTGATGGCCTGACTGGTACTTTCTCCTCTTCCTTGTACTCTTTCATCTGTCTGTATCCATCTATGGGTCTTTTGCATTGTCATTTCTAGATGTGACTTCCACCATTTTGGAGTACAGACCCAAAACCTGATCTTTGCTTGTACATGGGAGAAGGAGGGTAAAGGGGAAGGAAGTCAGACAACTGATTCTGGAGTATGTGGGCATGAGAGCCACAGAAATGATTACATGATCTTTATTCTTTGATTTGCCTCAATATTGTCTATGGTCAAGTAACCTTGATGTTATAGCTTACAGAGTCCTGCTCATTTTTACCTGTTTATTGTATTTATAAGGCAAATTGTTGTGATACTGCTTTGGTAGTAAGCAACCATTACATAGATACAGACAAGATTTTGCTGAACTCCACTGGAATGGAAATCTACATGAAGCAATGATGTGACACATCACTGTGGATGTGTCACATCAGTGTGGATGATGATGGAACAAGCCTAATTTTCCATCTGGAACAATTCTGAATTTAAAATGAATGCTTAGACTCTCAGGAACAAATGAATTTCACTTCCTCTTATTGAAGAAGGCCAGACAGCAAGAAATAGAGCTAGAGAGAAATTGCCAAGCACTATATACAATTTTATTGGCTTCATTTTGAGCCATGATGAAGTAAGGCAAATCCTTCACTTTTTCTGTCATAAAAATGTGTTGTGTCATGCTGAGGTTTCAAAGAGGTACAAATAAAATGGAATAATTTCCAGTTCAGAACTTCAGCTAACTTGTTGACCCTTCAGCAGACGATTAAGACTGACTAGGGGAGGATTGTTTTATTCCAGGAACACATGGGAAGAGGCCCATCTCTGTACCAGAACCCCTCCATCCAACAGAATGGGAAGATGTGCAAAAATAATAGCAGCTCCTTGATGCCATGCACTGCTTCATGGACGAGGCCTCAAAGTTCATAGGTTTCTCTAGCATCAACTCTGAGGAGTTTTCTGTGGCCTTGAGAGGAGGTGCTGCCTGTGTGAGCTCAGAGGTTATGGAGCCTTCCTGAAGAGACTTTTTGACATGCTAATATTTCCTGAAGAACCCAACTGTACTATTAGAGAAAATTACATTCTCAAAGGGGGTTATTAGCAGATAAAAAGCTTTGCTAACAAGTGGATCCTGCTGATTCACACATTGCAGGAAGGGTGGACTCTGGAAGCCAGCCATACCTCTGGGGCTTTAAAAACTCTTGTGGTGTTTTAAGAGCAGTTCTCTGGAAATGCCTCTCTGGAAGTAAAGCTAAAGAGATCAGATAGACTCCTAGATGCCAGAATTTGGTCCAGGAAGACCAGGTTTGAAGTTTGGTGGCAGGTATCCAAATTACAGTACTATTGAAACCAGTAAAAGTTTGGCTATGAGGGAAACACTGCTGTCATCAGATCCTGACCTCTGTGTACAGTGCTCTGGAAAGAGCATCTCTCAAAAGAGTCTGAATTTACTAACAGTAACTGCAAGAGAGGCTGAATCAGGACACATACTGTATTGCATCAGCAGAGAAAGCTGGCTGAAGTTTGGTCAGCATTTCACTAGGTTCTTTCACAGTCAGGGCTGAGAGGGCAGAGCTTGCACGTAAGTCAGACTTTATCTTTTTGCTCTTCAGAAAGTCAGGCATTGAGGACCCAAGCATGCAATTTTCCTTTACAGTCCTGCCAGCCTAATTTGTTTTGTTGGCCATAGGGATATTTTCATAGTTGACCTTCCCACACCTGGTAACTGTGTTTCTAACCACAATTCACACATTTGACCTCCTAACAGAGCCTAAGCATTAAAAATGTATGAGACCCTGTTGAGGGGGCAGCTGAATGGCTGCATTAGCACTAAAGCTGAATTATTGATAGAAAGGCTGATTTTTACTTTCTTTTTAGCTATTGAATAATAGATTAAAAGCTGCACAATAAGAATATTTTCATTACTCTCATAAATTGCTTGTTCAGTTAAGAAGAGTAAGGAGAACCAATGGAAAGTGCCCTGGGGTGGAAAACACATTATACTTAAAATTTTTATATTCTAGAGTATGTATTCATTTTGGATATATCTTCTAACAAATGTTTTGAATTAAGAGAATGAGGGATGTTTTGTATAATTTAGGAGATTGGAATATACTTTGTGTTCACTGAATGTAACTATTAGTGAAATTTACCAATAGAGAACAGTTGATATGTTCCGTATTAGCTGTATCATGCTACCCCAAATACAAAGTGGTATTTGACAGCTGAAATTGCCAGACTGACTAACACTGAGTCTTTATAATCACTGTTATTTCATCCCTCAGTCTTCCTATGTGTGGTAAGCCACACTGAGATGTCACCATCTGTGTAGCCCTAGAGAAATAATGAGTTTGTTTGATTTTTTTTTTTTTTTCCCATTTAGTTTGGTTGCAGTAAAAATAATGCCTCTTCAATCTTTTCGGGGATTTAATAATCTGTTTGGCTTTATACACTGCCTTAGGCTATTGGATCTCCTGGCTGGTTATTAATGTCCCCAGCAAGAATCTTGTTGCAGATTTCTGTTCATCAACAAAGAGCATTCTTAAGGAAGCTACCACATGTGTAGGTTTCCCTGAATTTTGAATAGACAGTTGCTTCTGCATTTCCACTTTTGCTCCTCTCCTGTGCAGCTGGAGGATGCTGACTTTGAACTGGGCATCTCTTTTTCTATCAGCTTTGAAAATGCACAGGCTCTGCAAGTATCTGGTAGGCTGACTAGGCAGTTTTCTACTTATATCCCTTTGGCAACAATTTAGGAAGAAAGAGCAACTTTCCTTTAACTTAAAGTTATTCAAGTTCATTTATTAGAGCCTCTGTGTAAAAGTGGGACTTCCAAAATAGTGCATTTCCATTCTTCTGTTGGTAATTTCTGAGGCAAAGAACCAAAAGTAACACAGCTATCAGTATTGCTTCATGTAAGTATCTCAAAATGACATCTTTAGTCATGCTAGTTTTTGATTTAGAACCCACTCAAATCTCTGGAAAAATCTTCATGGATTTGCAACAGTCTCTACAATGTCTATCGATGAGAGGCATTCTATTTAATACAGTAAATTTGGATTAGATTTATGCAGACTTGTACCTTTTAGCAGCCACATTGACTTGTCTCATTGTACACCCCTAGTTGAAACAGAACAGACAGTATCAGTGCACTTCTCAACACAACCTTCTCGATGACAGACTTCAACTGGCCAGCTTCAATCCCATCCCCATCATTTTCAGATCATGAGCTCTCAACAAGGATGAGAGGATTTGGTGAATTCTATGATGCTTAAGACTGTCTGGTTAAGAAGAGAAAGGAGCCAGTCTGAGCTCATTGTGAGTAGGCTGCTGAGTGACTATCTGAGGGTAAAATAGAAATATGTACCACTGACCTACTTAGTGCTGAAAGTCTCTCTATTCCATTATTGATGAGCTGATCTACTTAATGCCTTCCTTGTTGCCTGCAGTTAGTTCAATGGCAGATGATTTCAACTGTTCCTTCGTTTCTGGACTAATGTAATTAGAATTTCCCTGGTTTATAGCCTGATAGTGGGACCCAGTGGAATACGTACAGCTGAAATCTATAGGCTGAGTCAGAATTTTGGATCCTCTTTTCAAATCTATATTTAGGCACACAAGACTGTAAATTTTAGTCTGTGTGAGCTCATAAAAGGTCTTATGCTTCAAGCTTGCAGTTTGTCACTGATCCAGTTTGGTAGGGTGATTCTAAAAGACAGTTTCTAAACAGCAGGATTCTAAAGTACTGGCATTGTACTTTTGGCTTTTATATTGTTAGACGAACTCCAGCAATAGATCGTGCTTTTCTTTGTTAAAGAACCTGAATTATCTTCTGAGAAGCTAAAAAGGCACATGGTGATCCCAATAACACTAAGATTTTATTCTAATAATTTAATTTTTTTTGCATGTATTTTAAAAATCTATTTTCAAAACTTGCTTTTAGGTTCAGTATATGTCATGCAGATAACTGGAGAGATGAATACAGAGTTACATCTTAACTAGCGTAAGTGACTGCCTTTATATTGCTGAAGGAGGCGATTTTAATTTTGGAAGCTAACTTCTTTTTTAACTGTCAGGGCTGGGAATCTGATAAATGTAGCTGTCAGCCTTGCGTGGTGTGGGGGAGAAGGGAGAAGGAAGTCTTCCTGTGCTAAGTTTAGGATCATTTGTGGTGTGAAACCAGCAATTGGTCTGGACTGTAGTTAAGTTCTTGAAGTTTTACGACCCTGTTGTTTAGAACGGACTTTATGGGGAATTAGTCTTAATAGCAGCCTCTTAGAAAAAACAGGAAGGAAGAACAATGAGTCAGTCCAGGACACGTCTCAGTAAACACCTCAGGGTAGGCAAAGGACAAATGCCCAAATTATTTCCTTTGGGCTTTGTAACTTCTAGGTTCCTGCCAGATTGAATAGCTTGCATTGCCAGTGATGGGGTACAACAGATCACAAGGACTATGAACTGTGGAGCAGATTTTATGTTGAGATGAGCTCATTTCCCTTCCTCTTAAAGGGAAATGAGCGTCTCCTACAGATTCCTGTAGAGTGCCAGAGAAGTTAAGCCATCGTTGGCTTTTCTACTATTTGAATACCTCATGTTAAGTTAGACATTCCTTAAACCCTTCTC
Source organism: Coracopsis vasa (assembly GCA_026283785.1). NCBI lineage: Eukaryota > Metazoa > Chordata > Aves > Psittaciformes > Psittacidae > Coracopsis > Coracopsis vasa. The sequence goes on from JANHGB010022856.1 coordinate 10,362, forward strand.
TGGTTTAACATACTACTTCTCAGACACTTTGCTTTTTTCCTAACGTAAAATGTTAACCACACCATCTCTGTGTGAAGACTGGCAGGTCTTTTTGCTAACAGTTATTACCAGGAGCCTGGTAGAGTGAGCCACAGGTGTTGAATCCAGGCAGATCTGCTTGGGTAGTGATGGAAAACATGCAAGGTGCAAGTGTTACTAGACCTGTTTTAAAAGCAGGCTCAAGCCAGAGGTGAATTAAAGGATGGAACCACAAATGCAGCTGAGTTAACTGCAGTTCCACTCAGGCTGTGCCCGGCACTGCACTGAATGGAGAAGACAGTATTTCCGTGTCATCTTTCCATTCCTTTTTTAGTCGTTGATGTAGGCTGCTCAGCTGCTGTCTTCAAATCCTATAGAGTTGCTCTGCCAACTGGAAATTTGCCAATATGAATGTGACACCCAGAAATGTTGCCAATTTCTGATAATACTGTGGAATGTTTTTCTTGGCCATCCAGATATTCCCTTGCCATACAGGCAGTCTTTTGAGAGAGCATTGGTTGGTTTATATTTTTTCCTAATATTGGATTGATCTTTAGCATTGCTCAGTAGGTGGGAGTTTAGCCTATTACCAGTAAAAACTTTAAATGTGGAAACCTGCCTGAAGAGAGATCAAACAGTGGTCACAGGAAAGTGGAACTGAGGAAGAAGCAGATGTAGCACCACTGCCCATTAAATAAGCCACTTCAGAAATCTCTCATTTTCAGTTAAAGGTGGGGAAATTACTAGTTCTGCCAATCAAAGGAAAGGAAATTTGAAAGCATACCTGAAAAAATGGCAAATTATTCCAAAACAAGATTTTATCACTTATCTTCCCAGTACTGTAATATGGGAATTGCACAAGTGGAAAAGTGAAGACAAAGCCTAAAGTTATAGCAATGAACTGTTCTGATTTTTTGGAAGAATGCACATATTTTTATTCTCACTGAGATGGATTTTTCAGGTATGCCCCTAAAACATAGAGAAATACCTGTGTGTCAATTTAATAACTTAGTAGAAATCTTTGCAATAGATTCTGCTGCTCTGGATATTTATGTTACTATAGACTCATGTCTACGTAAAAAGTCAGAAATCTCCTGTCTGAAAGCATATTTCTTCAATAGCAAGGTTTTAAGTCTTCAGTCGATAACAGGCCATTAATTGACGAAAGAATTTTCTTCCTGGGTGCTGAAGAAAGCTCTGTTTATGGTAGGATTTTACTCAACTATGAAATGGTTTGTATTGGGCCATTACTCACCATTATACTGTGCTCACTTTAAATTTTTATGCCTTTAATTCTAACACTAAGTAGATTGCTGTGTGATGTGATGAGTGATAAGTTGCCGTTAGGGGAATTTTATTGATTTCTATTCTCTGGATAATTGCCATGTGACGTTCTCATTAGATAACAGAATAGTGGCTATAGATTTGCAGAGCTGATTAAATAAAATCTCAATGCCTGCAGGTCAGGCTAAGGGTGAGATGCTATCTCTGCTTTGAGGCAAAGACACATATAGTTAAGAGGAGTGCAGATGCACCAGCAGCAGCAGAAGAGGGTCTGCAAGTCCCTTACTGGAAGACTTTCCTGGAAGTCTTGCAGTTTAGTGTCCAGACAAGATAGAGGGAAGAGGATAGTGGGATAGAGGGAAGTGGGGCAGCACATGGAGTTAATGCTGCTCCTAGCAATGTTATCTTCAGATGTGCATCTCTTCCCCTCCTGCAGAACGAAATCAGTGCTAAGAAAGATGAAAGAGGCAGAAGATGCAGGGCAGTAGCACAGAACTGTGAAGAGGTTTAGACGATGTAAGAAAATTTGGCACCACGTCCTAATGGAGAGTGCTCAAGGTCTACAGTTGCCAAAAGGCAATTCTTTCTTTTAAAAAGACTGGTTTTACTGAACTGATTTGTTACAGACCAATGGGGAAGCCAGTCCAAACCATATTTAGGAATCCTGTCTTTTCTTTTACTGCACAATAGTTTGGTGCCGTAGAGTCGCAAATAAACTCATCTATTCTAAATACACATTGTCCCAATTTCTATAAACTTAAAAAACCTTTTGACAGGATTTTTCAAAAGCTTCATGAGTAATTAAATAATATAAGAAGGTCAGTGATAATTTACTAACCCACTAATTCTTGTAACTCAGCATTAGGAGGTGGCAGTTCATTGCTAACAGTGCTACTGTTGTCTAAGTCCTAGGCAAAGAACCAGAAAACATTTCCCAGCTAATTGGAAGCTACATGAAGCATTCATTCTTTTAACATATGTAGCATCCCATCAGAAATCACAGTGTCTAACAGTGCATTTATTAATAGAACTGGCCTCAAAGACTAAATAATTTGGCTGATTTGAGCATTGTGATTCTCAGGACAAGGTCTGTGCCCACTGTATCCCACGGACATGCTAGCGAGAAGAATCTATGAGATGGCTGGGCAGTGAAGCAGATAGTGAAAAGAGGATGCGCAAGGAAGGTCAGGGCCTGTGCGCTGTAGGGAACAGCACTTTTCAGCAAATTATAGAATCAACCAGGTTGGAAAAGACCTTTAAGACCATCCAATCCAACCCTCCCTCCAGCACTGCCAAGGCTACCACTAACCCATGGCACTAAGGGCCTTGTCTCCACGGTGTGTGACCACTTCCAGGGATGGTGACTCCAGCACTGCCCTGGGCAGCCTGTTCCAATGCCTGAGCACCCTTTGGGGAAGGAATTGTTCCCAGTACCCAATCTAAACCTCCCCTGGTGCAGCTTGAGGCCGTTTCCTTTTGTCCATCTTCTGAAAGATCAGACTATTACTCTGGACTCTGGTGCTCTTGAACTCTGAAACTTTCAAATTGCAACCTGTTTGTATCTGAGTCCCTATCAGAGCAACGCGCAGATTTCACAGCCAAGGAATATTTCTGCAAAGTTAAATTCTTACTTTTCTGCTTGTACAACTGACAATAAAATACTTCAGTCTCTCTGACACTGCACAAGCCCACGGATGCTGAAGTTACATCTCAAAGTGCAGCCCAGAAGGACTGCTGGCGGTACTCTTTGTAAAGCATCCTAACTGAAACAGTAAACTTTGAGAGCCTTGATGCAGGGCATCTGTGAGTAAGATGCACGTTTCAGCAGTTGCCAGCAGTTGTGGGTTGTCTGAACTCAACCCTCCTTGTTCTTCCCAGAGGTCTGGGTTTCTCACAGCTGGTGTGAGGGAGTGCTTTAAGCTGAGCACATGAAAATTCAGGCTTTCAGAGCAGAAAAATCTCCTTGGTAATAAAAACCATTTGATTTTCAGTTACTTGGAGGTTCCTTCTGCTGCCAGGTTGGCTTCAGCCATCACTGAGCCACTATGCTTCAAGCCCCATCCAACCTGCCAGGGATGGGGCAGCCACAGCTTCTCTGGGCACCCTGTGCCAGCGTCTCAGCATCCTCACAGGGAACAGCTTCTGTCTAAGAGCTCATCTCAGTCTCCCCTCTGGCAGGTTAAAGCCATTCCCCTTGTCCTGTCCCTACAGGCCCTTGTCCAA
>JANHGB010022860.1:0-21851 GCA_026283785.1 Coracopsis vasa
TACCCCATCAGTGGGAACCTATCCTCACTGACCCACATCTCTAGCACGCAACCAGAGGAGCCGGCAGACACCAGTGATCAATCCCGTCTCTTACACGCAAACCTTGTAATTTAGCAATAACTACTCAACCACCATTGACCTGCTAATTAATCCATGGATTTTTTGTTGTGCCTTTAATTGTTGGCCCCAATATCTGAGTCACTTTAGACTGCTCACTCTGCACAGAGCCTAACCAACTAAATGCTACTTCAGCTCTGTAGTAATAAAACACTGAAATATATTGACTCCCTGCCAGCTCTCTGCCTCTCCGCTTGCCGGCTGAGTGCTGGCGTGTGAAGGGAATATAGAGAGGGGAAGGCATTGGCCGTGAGAGATGAAGTTTGGGACACAGGTGAGAGAAAGGAATAATCACTCACCAGTGACAGGCCACCAAGGGCAGCCTCTGATCCCTGCTACAGCCTTGCTCTTACAAACTCAAACCTGCTGTTCCTCCATTCCAAAATGAACTCGATGGCTCTGAAAACTCACAAGCGTGCTGGATCCTGCTTCCTTTCTGCCTTCCACCTCTTAATGAGGAAATCTGTGTCCTCTTGACTATCACTGTCACAGTCACCATACATGTGTTTGAGATAAAAAGCCAGATGGTATAGGCAAAAATGAATCCATGCAGTGGAGAGCCAGGAGATCTATATTCTTTGCTAGCACTGTCAGAGGATTGCTGTGTAACCACGGATGAATAACCATGAATTCAGCTCACTGAAGTGACTCACACCTCTTGGTGCCTTGCACCGATGCTAAGTTTTGGGAGATGGAAATGGCAGTTTGAAACCCTGGCATGGCAGGAGCTGCAGAAGCTCAGCCCGCTTGGACACTGAGTGACTGTGAACCAGACCCTCGCAACAGCCGTCTGATAAAGTGGGTCAACACTGATGATGGCAGTAGGACAGAGATGAAGGGACTAATGGGTGACAATTTGGTACTGAAAGCAGAGAATTAGGAGGAGGCTGTTAACCCAGTCAAGAAAATTCTCCTTTAAAAAGTATTCATTTTCATTTAGTTAAAACCAAAACAGAAGCCCTGTCAGCAGCAGCTGATTTTTACCCTCCCACATAGAAATAAAGTGAAAAGTGATAAGCCCTTCCAATTACTGCCATAGCTTGCTGCCATAGCTTCTGTTGCAGTCGATCTGTAGTCCTCAGCCACTCCAGATGCCCAGCTTGTGGCCTGCTGTATCACACAGGTGAATGGAGTGGTGGTGCCCTTGAAGAGCATGGGCTCAGCATGGTTGGAGAGACCAGCATACTCCAATGAGAGGGCTGGAGCACCTCTGCTATGGAAACAGGCTGAGAGCAGGGCCTGTTCAACCTGGAGAAGGATCCAGAGAGACCTTAAAGCAGCTTCCAATACCTACAGGGGACCTACAGGAAGTCTAGAGAGAGTCCTTCTACAAGGGCATGTAGTGACAGGACAAGCGTGAATGGCTTTAAACTGGAAGAGTGTAGATTTAGATTAGATATAAGGAAGAAATTCTTCCCTGTGAGGGTGCTGAGGCGCTGGCACAGGCTACCCAGAGAAGCTGTGGCTGCTGCATCCCTGACAGCATTCAAGGCCAGGCTGGATGAGGCTTGGAGCAACCTGGTCTAGTGGAAGGTGTCCCTGACCATGACAGCGGTTGGAACTGGATGAGCTTTAAGGTCCTTTCCAGCCCAAACTATTCTGTGGTTCTATGAGATGGGGATGCACTGGCCCTGTCACAAAAAACCTACCACAGTCTTACACTGACAGTATAGTGACACTGTGACCACAATTCAGTAGCTCAAAACCTATTCTGCTAGCACACCTGAGATGCTGTAACTAGGGAGCAACACCAGGACAGAGACATTTCTTGTCAGAGAATGCTATACGGGAAGCAGCTATACAGTGGCCCAATACTTCCTGATCCTAACACTGCTGTTTGCATGTAAATAGGTAGTGGCCCCAAGCCTGCTGCCTCTCCCTCCCCTTTTCTGCTTGTCTCTGTAAATAGCAACACCAGAGCATGTTCGGAGGACAAAATGTGGCCAGAACAAGGCTTCCCAGCAAGCAACGGGTGACACTGGCAACTCAGAATGGGTTTGGCAGCAGCATTCCCAAAAGTTTCCCTGAGGACTTCCTGGGATCTTGTTGTCCTGATCTGCCCTCTCTTCTTTAATACTGCAAATAATGTTTCTGAAATGCAGGTCATTTGGGGTAATTTGTGATCTCTTTCATTGCTAAGAGAGTCTATCAGCAGCAGACCTCCTGCTGGTCAACACTTGAGGACTTTTGAACAGAAAGGGTTTGTCTGTGCTTCCTCCAGACTGTCTAGAGGCAGCACGGTTGGCTGGGAGGAAGCTGAGAATTGCTTGTTCAAGTGCCGGCACATACTGGGTTTGGAGATGCTGCACAGTACATGCAAAATATCTCAGTGAAAGGACGTCATTTTGCTGAATAGCTTTGTCACTGAATTGCTTGATCAAAGGTACCAAAATGAACTGAGTCGCCATAGGCATGAGAAGAAAACTTTTCTCTCAGTTCTATCCTATCCAGTTCTTTTATAGAGCAACTATCACTGAGAATCATTTCTGTCTTTACAAAAAGGCATGCATTACAAATAGCTCAGCAGCTCTGTACAGGATGGACATTCAACAGACCTCTTGCTTTAGTGGAGAGCTGTAAACTGACTTCATTTTGGAAACGCACTGTTCTTCCTGCTGCACATAAAGAGTGCAGTCTGAAGGCTGAAAGATCAAGACCTCAGACTTCAACTTTACTTCAAGAGGATGCTTTCAGGCTGTGCTACTAGGCCTTTTTTTTGCCTGCCATCTAAACAGGAGGGTGGAGCACTTGCACCTAATGTCTCCAATCCATTATTGTATTCACTAAACCCTCAAAAATTCTACAAGTGACTTCCCTTCCCTGTTCACAAGCATGGGGAAGTCAGGAGCTGCTGTACTGCTACATGTCCCTGCATCCCCACGTCTGAAACAAATCCTTAACAGCAAGTTACTGTGATTTATGTAATTAAGAAGCCTTCATGCTCATGGTTTGCTGATTAAAGTTCTACCTTAAAGGTGTAAACCTCAGTGGAGTGCTTTAACCCCTGGTAATAAAAGCAGAACTTTGTTTAAATTAAGCCTCAGTTCTTCCATACAGAGACAAAGGAACCTGCACTTATGTTAGTTCTACTGCAAGAAAACTGCACTGTGAAACAGATATGCCATATCAAACCAGCTGAACAGTAGTGACCATGCCAACTTCTTTGCAGGTGAGCACCTTTCTGGGAAGAAGAATTGCTTGCATGTGGGGTTTAAACTAGATTCACCCCCTACCAGCTTTCTGATGTCTTTGGGGCTTGTCCTATGAAGATGCTGCCTGCACTACACTCTGAAAGAACATCTTCCCCACATCACCTGACTGCCTGAGAGAGCCCAGTAACCACTTTGCATTTACATTGGGTTTTCCTTATAGAAACCTGGATAGATAAGAACTAGAGAGAAAGAGAAATGGTAAATTGGTTCAGGACTGAGACATAACACTCAGCCCGATGTGTGACCTCCACCTCTACTCCAGAAACATCAGTTAAGGCTATTAAGAGAAATCTCACTGCTTCGGACATATGCAGGGAGTAACAGCATGTAAGAAAACCTTGTAAGGAGAAGGAGCACTCAGATAGGAGCTCAGATAGCTTTTCCATCTGTGGATTGTTCCCCAGGAACTCTAACCAGGTATTTACAAGACCTCCATCAGCAACATCCTATCTGAGTACCTTGCATGTGCATTTCTACACACCAGCCTTCCTGGAAAGCAAGGAAAAATGACTGTGCCCATTTGAAAGAGAGAAACAAGATCCAATCAATTCCTCAAACTCACAACTTACAGCCATTAGCAGAGATGAGAAGCACAGATTTTCCAAGTCTGACAGCCTAACTACCTTTCCCCATCCAGTTTCCGATATTGCAAAGTAGGACAAGAACTTGGGATTTTCTGCTTTCTTCTAAAAACAGCGCTGTCTTCCATATGATAGAGTCTGTATGACCAACTCTAGAGACTGAGTTGACCTCTTCCTATCCTACCAGCCCCAGACAGCTGCCCTACCCTGCCCTCATACCTCACAAAGGAAAATCATAAAGTTCACATCGCACTATGACACCTCAATAGCATTACAGCAGCACAGGAGCACCTCCCAAGTCTAAACCCCTCTGCCTGCCAGAGGGAGGCTTTCATGGGTGGGAATCTGACAAAGACGGCCTCAGTGGGAATGATCTGCTTAGTGTGAAGTGGACCTCAGCCACCACCTCTGCTCAAGCTGGTCCTACCTCACTGATGCACAGCAAGTTCAGGATTAGTTTTGAAACTCCTGCTTCCTAAAAGCTGCCTGCAGCCTTTTCAGCTATTTGACCATGCTCTTACAGCACAGGGAAAAATTCATCTCAGTTCAAAGACAGGGATATAAGAAGTATAGTGGCATTTCCCAAGCGTCCACCCCTCAACTCAGTGTGGCAGGAGAAGGGGATGGTCCTGTTAAGAGAGAAGCAACCACAATGACTGATTGCATCCATGCCACTGAAAGATGCTGATGAGAAAAACCCAGGCTCCTGCCTGTCATATTTTCAAAGCCCCCAGATGCTGGCTCAGAGCCCTGCCTGTCGCTTTCCTTAAGCCTCTTTTGAGGACGAAGAGTGAAGATCTCTGAGACAGTGTTTAGTGTCATAGACAGTTTCGGCAAGAGACAATTTTTCACCCCGTTAAATCCCTCTGCAGAATATTATCTGCTGGTTTTCCCTCTTTTTTATGATTTTCTTATGATTATCTCCTGCTGTTTCTGTCCTCAGCAGCCAAATAAATAAATAGCAGTATAGCTGTCAGCAGCTTTAGCTGAGTAAAGGCCCTGCAGACAGCCTTGGTGGGCTACTCCCATCCTTCCACTCAGCTCAGCTGCCCTCCAGGCAGTAGCAGGGTGTCTCATGGCAAGAGGGGAATGAAAAAGGGCTGAGAGCATAGCCTCTGCTCACCTTTTGCAGGCAGGGGCATGTCACTGTCTCACCTGTAAAAGATGATGATGATAACATTAACAGCAATTTGATGGGGAAGGAGAGCTGTGAATATTTAAGCTCCTCACTTGTGCTTGGAGCATGTTTTTATCATCACCACATGGCAAAAATGGAAAAAACAACCCTAACAAACAGTGTCAGAGAGTTGAAGGGACTTCCATTGGGTCACAAAGCCAGTCTGTTGCAGAGCCAGGAATAAACCCCAGCAAGGCACTGGTGTCTTCCCCATAAAACAATTGTGCCCTTTAAGAAATGCACTCTTTTTTCTTGTTTACCCCCATCATCCCAACTTCTTCCTTTTCTCTGCCTAGCTCATCTGCACTAATGTGCAGAGCACTCTGCATACAAATGCAAAGACAAGACACCCACACAGGGAGACTTAAGAGTCTGGCCACTGCATTCACTTAGAGCTCAGGAATTCGTTTGCAGACTCATTTTTCTACACTGCTCAGGGATTTGGGTCCCTTTGGGGCCATGTTTAATTCATCTCCTACAACTCTAAGATCCTTAGCAGGTACTGATTCTTTTTCATGAGCTCAGTGCTCAGATATCAAGCTTTCTTCTTCCATATACAGTTTTCTTCTCCCTCTTGCTCAGATAAAACTCTACCCCTACTCCAGCCTCCATCTTTGGCCTTGCTCTTTCATTACCTTTTTCTCCTTCTCTGCTTTCAACCTATGTTCCTCTTTTTCTCTTATTCCCTCTGCCTTGACACAACCTGTTCTCTTCAGTAACAAGTATCCTCACACCATTCCTCTACAAACCTCTCCAACTCCCATGCCTAACTCTAACCATGCTTCCACACTTTCCCACCTTTTTTGTTAGGCAAATGCTGTCTATTCTCAAATAGATACCTTTCCAGGACTACACAGGACATTAATAACATGATGAATTTCTTACTGCATATATGCCTAATTCATTCCTTTTTAACATAACCACTGCGAGTGAAGTCCCAGGGCAGTGCACCAGGGATGGCTAGTGTTTGACAGTGTGAGACATCTTAACCCAGCAGCTTTTTATTTGATTAGCATCACCACCTGTACATCCATTTTTAAAGGAAAAAGTAACATTTACTTCCTATTTCTCCCACCCCATGCAACACACAGGTCAAAAAAAGAGAGGAAGAGGCAGAGCCCTGTGTCTAGATATCTACTATGCCACAAACATGAAAACATCTCATACTTTCAGCTCTTCCCCCAGTATCTTTGAGACTTCAAACTACAATGCTGATAGGAACAAAACCAAATATAATATGCTTGGGGATGGAGAAATTTCTTACCCTTTTTTATATGAATGGTGTGATTTCAGAGGGCAAAGAAGTGTCAACCCACTCCTGTCATAAGAACTGGCTTTCTTCTGATGGTGCTTTGAGAACTCAAAGGTTTTGAAGACATGAAAACAGGAGCTTCAAGCCTTATCCTGCTTCCTGATTGTGATCTGTTTCCTGGCACCAGAATGTGCAAGGGTCAAGTCAATTATTTAGTACCTATTTCCACAAATTTTGAGGAGCTCCATCCGCTTGCTGCTATCTTCTTCAACCATCACATTCCCTCTATTAACCATCATATCTGCTCTCAGGGATTTTCGAGTGATTAGGTAAAACCTCCAGATGTGATTGTCAGAAGACTGAGACAAAGCTAGTGCTCATGAAATTGTAGCTCACAACACTTACACGCTCCCTGCACCCATTGAATGAGTCAATACAACAACGTCACAGCTCCTCTAACTTGTGCCCAGATGGCCTGAAACTCAAGATTTCCAGTAGGAACTACTGGAATACTGGCAGCCGACTGGGCTTGCACAAGTACCAACAATCTTCAGTTTAAGTTTGAAAATGAACCCCCAACTTTTTGTGGTTACTTGCCTGGTTTTGAGTATTTCATCTCCCTTACCTATTGCTGCTATAATGTAATATTACAACAGAACTCACTGTCCTCAAATCACAAGGCTGAGGTGACTTGGACCCTGCTGCAGGGACTGGCCCAGGTACTCTCTGATGCACATCCCGCACCGCCTTCCTCATGCATTAGGAAGAAACAAGGGCAGCCACGTTGAGAGCTCCCTTTTGGGGCTGCAACAAGCAGGAGCTTCTGGAGCCACAGGGAGGCACAAGTACTTTGGCAGGGATTCAGTCAGGGATACTTAAGGAACAGTCTGGCTAGCCAGAGAAAATGCAACCAAAATAGGTAGCTCAGCCTGTCAGGCCTTCCTCCCCACTGCTCCAGTGGCAATCAAAATGGTTACTGCCATTTCGGTACCTAGCTCTGAGCAAACATGCCTTAGGATCAAAACCGCGAGGTGTATCACCTCATGGAAGCTCTGCAGCATTCCCTCAGCCCTTCCTGTGTCTTATAGCCTGGACCAATACTACCTTCATGATGAGCTTTAAAAGGCACCTTCCCCTCCACGCAGCCAAAACAGTTATATCTTGGATGAGCAAAGGTATACTAAAAAGGAGCAAGGTAAGAATACTGCTGCAGGCACAGAGATAGGCTGGGAAGGATGCAGCATCAGGCTTGCCAGATACCATTAATGAGTTGAGGAAACCCTGCTGCTACATCAAGGCCAGAGCTCATTACTTTAAGTGGGCTCTTGGCTGGGAACAATGGGGCTAAGAACCCAAATTGCAGAGCCTGTTGCAGGAGATTTGTTGACCTAAACCCCTGTGATGCCTTACATCTGGGTCAGAGGCTGGTAGGGGCCCTGCAGAGAGTGAAGCCAGCCCACGAGGGTGCCTGGGTGTCAAACATGGCTAGGTAGACAGCAGCCATCCAAGAGCTAAGGCTGTTGGAATACTGCTGGGGTCCTACCTGCTGGCAGCACTGCAGGAGAGCAAGCCACTGGGAAGTGTGAGGAGAGCCCAGCCCCAGGTTGTGCCATGCAAGCATCGGTGCCATGGGCAGTAGAGCATGGAGAGAGCTTCATGAGCAGCAGCTGGCACTGAACTAGCAGCCTGCCCACTGGCACAAAGCTGGGATTGCTGGGCAGGAGCCCGGGAAGCAGAAAGGAACTGTGCTCCTGGGTGAGATGGGCAATGGAGAGGGGAAAGGCAGCTGCTTCATGCAACCTCTGCTTCCCAGACCTTTAGCGCTCAGCAGTCCTTCACCCACCCATGGGAGCTGGCACTTCAGGATCTCCCCAGGCAGAAGGCAGAGGACAGTGGGATAAAGCATTGTTTGTGCTGGGCATTGGAGCCTGGGCAGTTTGATAAAGGGAAAATTGTGAATACACAGTGGGACCAAGAAGCTGTTGTGCCCAGTGCTGTGCAAAGTCAGAACAGAACTGCGGTCCTTGCTACGGTTATACATTGCCGGTACAAGGCAATGAGAAGTCACTGAACCCCAGAGATAAAGGAAAGGAATTATTAGGCTAGAGGAAAGCTGTTGGCATTCAGGACTACTAACAAAATCACCAGTTCCTCTTCTGCGGCCATCACCAGGCTTGCATATTATATGTTGCTTCCATATTATGTGTTGCTAGTTTCCCTGATTGATGCTTCCCAACAATCAAGAAGCTCAGTTTGGGAAGCTTTTGCACACATCTGCATTTCTTCTTATTGTGTTTCTGCCATGGAACAGTTTATTCTGCCATGGAGCAGTTTAGGAATGGGTTTTAATCCCTGTGCCCTCCAAGAAGCTTCCACACTGAGAGAGTACTGCTGAGTGCCTGTTGCTACAGCAAAAACAGCGTTGAGCCACTGAAAAGCTTGACTGTGCCTTGCTCATGTAATACCTTAACTAGCATCAATGAAGGCATTGCAGGAGTGCAGTGAGCAGCCTCCACCCCTACGTGTAGGAACACAACTGCAAGACTCGTGAAGCTACAGCTAGAATGGAATTGAGCTGTTCCCTTCCACTGCACTGTCGAATATAATTTACTCCCTGGCATTGTGTGATCAAGTAAAGGATGGGCAGTAACATACACAGCAGCTTATCCCAGAGAATGGCAGCTTCACCTCTTCAGGTTTTAACTGAGCCTGACTGCAACTTGAGACATGTATTCGTACTTCTGCTGTAGTCTTCCTGTCCCCAGCACTCATGGTGGAGGCAGAGAAGACAGCAAGGGTCTCTGGTATAAGCTGAGGGAAATCAGCATGCCAGTAAAGGCAAAATCCCAAGGCTTTTCTCTGGAGGAGTAAAAGCTGTTTAGAGCATTGTGTAAATTCATGGCAAGAAGCAATAAAGGTGAGTTTTATACATTCCCATTATTGCTTGTACGTCTTTGCAATAATGTTTATTGACATGTTTGAACGGAGCACAAGCTGCAGTTCGGTTCAACTGCCTGTGAAAATGGGACATTTGTCAAGAAACAAACCTCACAGATCTTAGCAGCTCCTCTCTTCCCTGTTATTAGCTGGGGAATACTGGGAAGGTATGAAGCACCAGGGAAAAGGCATCCTCTGAGATACCCCAGCGTACCTTGGCTAGCATCCCCAAGGTACAGAGTGGGAGAAAGCTCAGCAGGTTAATGGGGAGCATCTTACTGTGCATTGACACTCGTGCACAGCCTAAATGTATGCATGCACATTAATTACAGAATCCCTGTGAGGCACAATAAAATTAACCTTGCATGGCTAGAGAGATACACTACAAACGTGTCTCGTCGAAGGCACTTGGCATGGCTTTAGTCGAAGTACCCTATAAGAACTTGGCCATGACTTCCCTTGACACACAGAAGTGCTCTCACTCCTCCTTTCCACCAGGCCCTGTTCCATGAGGTGAGGAGCCTCTTCTAACTCCTCTGAATTTTAAAGATCCCTGAAGACACGCAGCACATTCAAAATTCATTACATGCAAAAGACATTCTTCTCCAAGAGTTACCATGTCAGAACTGAACGCCCCAGATTTTGACAAGGCTTGGACTGGGCTCTTAGTTTGGTCTGCACAGACACAGAAATGACATCAAGTCAGGCGACACCGAAACTTTTGGATCTGAATCCCTGTGCTGAGCTTCAAGCAGCCAACGGTTCCAAATGTATCATGTTCTGTGGTTCTGCTTCAGGCGTGCTTCACCTCTCATCACCCTTTTTACACTAAAAACTCACAGCATGGGGCTACCTCTGTTTCCATAAAAAGCAAGGCTGTAGCCAACAGTCCCCCACCCTGTCCCAGCACAGGCTTTGCCGGTACCACTCGCTCCTGAGTGACAATTATTCCAGTCATACATCCTCTCCACATGTGGCACTCATCACCAGACAAACTAGACCTAGCTTTGTGGACCCCTCCCTCCCCAGCATCCGGCAATGTCACTTTTCATTATGTTTCATAAACCTTTCAAGTGACAATTCTATCTGCATTCATTGCTGCATCAGCCCAGGGAATAGGAATGGCCTCTGGTTAACATCACATCAGTGCCGTGGCTTTGTTTTTGTGCATGTTGATCAGAAATTACCTGGCTTAGAGAAAGTAATTTAGTGATAAATGATTGCCCGTTCAGAGGCAGCTAGTTGCAGCCAGATCTGCCAGGTATTAATCTATTTGTCAGTCCTTTCAGATCATCTGCACTGATGAGCAGTGGTACAGCCAAGGCGCAGGAGCAGCTCCCAACTCTGGGAAGTGAAGCTCCCTCTCCAGAGGGAAGAGAAGAGGGCAAAGAACTTACTGCACACCTTTTCAGCTGCATTTGCAAGGTGCTCTTGAAGCAAGGAGGACAAGCTGGGAGGGATTAGTGAGGGCCAGGGTTTCAGCTTTGACCTTCAAAAGGGTGTTTGAACAGAACTCAAAAGCAAGAAGAGCAGAGATTTAAGTCTGAAAGGTACCTGGGAGTGTCTGGATCAAAAACCAAGTGGGAACGTGCCAGCTTATACAAAAAAAGCCAAATTTTTTCACTCATCAACTTTCCCCAAACTTTCAACAGGAACATTCCCACAATGAAACTTCTGGACATATAGGGAAAAAAGCTGAAGTGAGTAGCTGGACTCCTCACCTAGGATATGCAGCTCTCAAGATCCAATTCCTTTGCTGCAACAGGAGTTTGAAGTGCAGGACTCCCTCCTTTTCTGAGTACTGCCACCTCTCTTTGGTACAACAACTACCTACAAAGAGTAGGAGGAATCCAGAAAAACAACAGCTTTCCAACACCAGGAATGGGAATGTAACACACGGTTTGTTTTGGCCATGGCATAAAACCAGAGGAATTCATCCAAGCCTGCTTGCTCATGAGGTTTAAACAAGAATTGGCACACACAGCTCGCAGGAAGAGCTGCATCTCTCCAGCTAAGAGAGTAGCTCCCAAAAACATTCAGGATGAGTCTGAACTCTACAAGCAAATACTTCTGAAGTTAGCTCTGCAGAGCACCATTTGACATGTGGATCCAACTCTCACATTTGTGCTTCCCAGACATGGACAGGTCACACCATACACCAAACCTTGAAATTTACAGCCTATTTTCATCATGCCAGCCACAACTCAAACTCTGGAAACAATTCCTCTGTCTTGCCCTAGATTTAGTATATTCTATAGGACATTAAAACCTCTGGCTTTAAATGACTGCCTTACAGAGAAGTGTGAAGAACAGTCACATATCCAAGTCATTACCAGAGTCCTGACTGTGAACAGCACTCACATTAGTGGCATTTGTACAAGCTCCTCTTTTAAAAATGTCAGACAGTGGCTCCTGACACCCCTTATTTAGGGTTCCTGGATTGAAATGAGGGTTTATAATGACAGGAGAGGTCCCATCTGCTGTCAAGTGCTGCCCTGTTACCTGCAAGGCTTGGTAAGGCAGTTCGCGGTCAGTCAGTGGCTTACCAATGGAGCCTCCAAACTTGAACAGCTCAAGACAACAGTAGTGCAGCCCACCAGGGAGTGGAGGGAAAGGTAAGGTGTAGACTTTTTGTCCCATACAAAAGGAAATAAGAAGTTTCCTGTCTCTAAACCTGCTTATTTTTCTAGGCAGCTGTGTGGTGCTTAGTTGCTGGCTGGGGTTAAACCATGACACTTGTGACCATGGCTAAGTTACAGCCATGAGGGCCTGCATCCTGGAGAGGAGCAGGACTGTCCTGCCACTTGCAGCTGGGACCTCTTCGCACTCTGCTCAAGTTATGGAGCATCCTCGCTGCCTCGGGTACCCTGCCATGGATACGGACACCCTGCCTGCAGCATGCCAGGACTCATGCAGGTGCGATGGCATGGGTAGGAGCTCAGGCAGATTCCCACGCCTCGGGAACGCCGCTGAGAGCCGTTCCCCCTGCCTTTGAGCAGGCAGGTTTACAAGCCTCTAATTCCCAGCTACAAGCGCTGCTGCCTGTGCCAAGGAAGCAGCGGTGCATGCTGTCATTCACACGGCTGGAATGCCGCTCCTGCCAGCGTTTGCGGCTATCGTACCAGCTGCTCGGGTCTGGGAGCAGATGGCGGGATGGCGCACCTGACAGGGAGCAGACCTTCCAAGGACGAAGGGGGAGGAAGAGTTTGCATGCAGCGTGGCAAGCCCCAGTCGCCAGCCATGCAAAGATGGAGGGGGTTTGTTGTGATGTGTTACGATACTAGGTTGGAATATTCACATTGCTTCTTGACTGGCAATGGAGTTGGTGTCAGTTTGCTGATTCACAGTGCAGCCCTGTCCTATGTAGAAGAGTAACTGCTGAATGACCCTGAATCCATTTTGCAAGTGAGGTGCTGTGAATGGCAACCAATGGCACAATGTCTCTCTTGGCTTCACTGGGAGCAAAAGTGCTTTAAGCACAGCATATGTGCAAATCAGAAGAGCCCAAATATAAATTCAAGATAAATTTGCTTTAAAAACAACCTCTCCAATGCACCAAATAACAAGTATAGATGCACCTGTAGGGTATGTATGTATGGCCTCTTTAATCTAATTTGTATTCATCTACATTAATATGAACTGAATTGATTAAGAAGAAAGCATATGCGACTAGCCCAGATGGAGATGATAGCTATACTTTTTTTTTTAAGATTGATTAAAATTAATATGATGCTGTGCTTCTTTTTACAATAAGATTTTTTCTCTACATTCAGGTATATAAGATGTTGCACTGAAACTATTTTACTAACTCTTAATCTGTACATTATTTGGATATGGAGCCTGTCTTTTTCTTAGATCTTTTATCTATTTGATATGTCATACCATTTCATAACTAAATCTAATCATAATTTTAAAATTATGATTCTTAAAAGCAAAAACATTAAAAGACAACTATTTCTAAATTCTGTATTAATTTAGAAATAATAAATTCAGGGCAAGCTTCTATGCTAAATGCATTTGTCTATACATGAAAGAATTGTGTAAGATTCCACTACAGTCAATGGGAGTTCTATGCAGTTGTTCAGACTTGAATGCTTTGTGCCATTGGAGTTGTCCAAGTGTATCTGTTATATTTTCATGGTCTGACATGACCATCAAGAATGGCAGGTGGAGTCCAGGTATTGCAGGCTAGGTCTCCATTGTCTTAGCTGAGACACCTACATTTATTTTTTCCTAAATTTATATGTCTGAATCTTGAACAGAATCCTACCCCTTGTGACTGAATTACTGCATCCTGTTCTTATTTGGTTAACCCCTGATTTCAAGTGACTATATGGCATAATAATTCAGAAATGGAACATGAATTCCTTATTTTATCCATTTTAATGGCACTGCCGTGTTTTTAACTGTTACAAGTACAATCAGTTTATGGTTCTGACAGTTTCCCATGGTCTTTTATTCATTATATTTAGTGCAATATACTAAATATACATTAAAACTGCACATCCCACTTCTCACAGTTGTATCTCTGGGGCTGAACTGTCCTGTTACTGCCAAAAATAATTCCCCAAGCACAGCTTTCATGGAGCATAACATGGACATTCAATAGAAAGTTGTTTCTTGGCTTATAAAATATACTGTCAAATAAGACTCAATAGAAAGTTGTTTCTTGGCTTATAAAATACACTGTCAAATAACAGTGCCAGTGATTTTTTTCCAGGCATGTAGAAAAAGGCAGGACTGCACAGAATTACTTAAGATCATTTAGAGTAATCATCTACAGTAAGAAGGACTTAATGTACTGCAACCATTCCTTGCAGGCAGTTGCCTAATCTGTTCCTAAATAAGCCTAATGAATGATTTCCTGTTAAATCCCTGTTCTAATATTTTGCCTACTATATACAGGAAGATTGTTATTGTCTCCTTTTATAAGGTTCTGATTCTTGAGAAAAAAAATCTTTCCATCAGTTGCATTTGCATTTTATGGTGATTACATCTAGAACATCCTGTAGAAGTGCTTATGTCTGCATTGACTGTAGTGGAACACCATGACCTTTTCTCACCATGAAAATGTAAGGCAGGCCACTATTGGTCAGACAAAAGATCTATATTACCCTTTATCCTACTCCTTACAGAAGTAGGAGATATATAAAACATGCTAGCTAGTACAGATACTACCCCAGGAACACTATCCCATAACTGAGCAACTTTAAATCCAGAAACTTCTTGCATCCAGTCTATTGTTTCAATGGCATTTAATGACCTTTCTTATAATTTCTACAGCCTACTTTCTTAAGCTATTCTAAAATTATCATCTACAGTATCCTTCAGCAAGCAGTTCCACCATTAGACTATAAATCTAGCTTTTAGCTTGCCAGAGAAGGTAAGATTAATTTCACACTAAACACTTGCAAACGGATTGTTATAGATGTATTTTAGTACCTTTATGAGCACTGAAGGTACACTGACTGATCTATTCTTTGATCTAGAATTCCTTGACTGTGTTGAAGCACTTAACCTGTCCTATGAACCTCTCAGCAGGGGTTATTAGCTCAGGTGCACCACAAAGCGAATTCATCTAACTGGGTACACATGTTTCTAGGGTCTCTGCACTAAGCTTCACTGTTTTCAGTAGGCATTTATTATGCTGCTATTGCTGCTAATGCTTCTGTCAAGTTGTGGAAAAGAAATATTACCAGATTGGTTTCTGTGTCTTTGCACTTCAAATTCCTGCAAGAATTTTAAAGAGTGATGCAGAATACAAGAATCACAGCAGTGTCATAATGTTGCAAGGCAAATGTATGAACAGCAGCAGAATTATGCCTTTAGAGTTTCTTTTCATGGGGAGGGAGACCTCCTTCAGTATTGGGGCATAGTAAATATAAATTTAGATTTTTTATCAAAGTTTGATGAAATATTCAAGTCCCTCTGCATTCAGTTTTGCATCTTTGCAGTTTTGCTTTTCATGTAGGAGTGTATGGTACTGTTTGAAGCTTCCTATGGTCTCTTGCAATGTATAACAGCTTTCCTTTTTTTTTCTTTTTTGTTTATTACTATCAGTGTTACAGCAGCAGTCACCCACCCCCCAAATCCAGAAAGATTAGGACTGCATCCTGCTAAGGGAAGGACAGATAGGACAGCCATTAAATATAACAACAATATTAAACCCAAGATGTTCTTAGTGGCACAAAATGCAGATAAGGTTAGATGCACTCCTGGAATCTGGCTAGTTAGACCATGTTTATAACTCCTTTGCACAGCAGCAAGGAGGATAAACCTGTTTATCTGGTCTATTGATTTCTGGTTGCTCTGAATCCTGATACTTTGATTTTTTTGGCTTGAATCTTTATGCTGCAAAAAGGGTGAAACTGATGCTTAGGGCCATGTCCCTAGGGGTAATATATGGATCAGGTATGCAGGTTGCTGGCAGACTTTTTTCTAAGCTAAGTCTGCAAAACATGCAGCTACAGGTCTCCCTTTAGGAAGGGTTTCAAACCCACCTCTCTCATTTTACATGTTAAATGTGGCCTAGAGGAACATCCACCCACACCAAATGGAAAAGGCAAATTTCCTTCCAGTTCCAAAAACATTATAGACATCTGCCAAATGACATTTCTAATTCTTCCCGTAAAAAATGGAAAGCTAAACAGAAGCATCACTCTTCCAATAAATCCATTCCAAACTCTTCCTGATTTATTCCAGATCCTCTGTGTTTCGGTGAGGCTGTTAAATAATACTCACTTTTGTTCTCCTTACAGGACTTACTTCAGAATGTTATTTTGTATGGGTGTTCCTTCAGAGGTTTTTAAAAATGCTCTAGAAATCATAAAGAGGCAAAGTTTGACTTCCGATGCATGTATTCAGTTCCTATTGACTTCGGTGGGGAGTTTCAAGCCGGAATAGAACACAGTGTTGGAAACATTTATTTAGGCATGCTAAGGAAAATAGGTAGTTCTGAATAAATGTTAATATTTCCATCAAGTAGAACAAAATTTAAGCACCTTAGATTTTGAGGGGTTTTTAATACAAGTAAGAGACAAATCACTAAAATATGTTTAAGAAATCAAAGGAATGGTGAAATGAAGAAAGCCACAAAAACTTCTTTTTGGGAGACTTTTTTACGAACTATTTATTTAATCACAACATCTCGCAATAGATGTATCATCTCTAAGATGCAAATAAAAGGTAAAGCTTTAACTTGCTTTTTAATGCAGTGAGATTGTTGAAAAGCATCCAAATTCATATTACCACAAAGAAAATAGGTCTTATGATTTTATCCTTTACATTATAAGGACATTGAAAGGGCTGTTTTCAGCTGTCACTGTTGTGCCTCTGTTTGTTCTGGAAGGTTTTTACAGCCTGACTACTTGGACAAGCACAAGAAGACCCGAGATCCTCTGGCTATGCCCTGACCTGGTCAGACGGAGCAAGCTCCTGTCCAAAATCAAGTAATTGCACTCAGGTTGCTCAACCCTGCTTGTTACCTCAAAACAGAAGTGCCATGTGAATGTGTCTATATATGACTTTGGATCAGAGCTGGCTCAGGTCTGGCCATTTTGAAGAACAGACAGACAAGCTTGCATCTGTCTGTACCTGTCCCTGTAGACATACCCTAAAGCTGCTAAATAGCTGATTTATTTTTTTTTTTTATGTCACAGTAAACAATGAATATGGAATGTCAAGCAATCACCATGGAACTAAAAAATCCTCAACAAAGAGAACAGGTAAAACAATGCAAATAAAATGAGATATTTTTCTTACCACACCCATAAACTGTCATGCAAGTGCAATAGCTGGAATTGACGTAAACTCTTTTTGAAAAGCTAATTTAATAGTGTGCAGTCACCTTTTATTTTGTTCATTATTCTCCTATTTTAATGTGTGTCTTCTTGTTTTAAGAAGAACTTGAATTTTAATGTTTCCAAACTGCGAGCAAGAAATATTGGATATTGGTACAGGAAGTACAAGAAAGCCTGTGAAATTTTCAATTTTCTTTCATTAAAGGTCCTGTTAGTCTTTGGGTTAGACTGCATACTTTGAAGTCATAAGTGTTGTATGAATGTGTCTGTCGGCACAGTTTCCCCAAAGTATATTTGTTATTAAATTCCGTAAGGTAGCAAAGTAAAAATAGCCATTACAGTGTATAAAAACTCTTTTCTTCAGTAATAAGAACACCTCAGGTAAAAACAAAAGATAGATGCATAATCCTCACCAGTCATTTAGAACAGTGCTGTCTAATATTATTCACTTATTTTTTTACCATAAATACCTGGGGCTTCATTATTTTTTTTTACTTTTGCAGTTTAATTCTTCCTTTTCCGTTTTCAAAAGCCATCTTTTCCAGATTCTACTGGGGTCATTGTTGTTTAAGTACTGTTGCAGTCCTATGCCAAATAGTGCACCCCTAGTCTATGGATCCGTCCTACATGGCCTGCTAGAAGCTATCATAGTGCTGGCTTACCTTTGGTTTTGTGTTTTTTGTGGGTAAATATGGAAGGTTGATGATACTGTAGTAATAATAAATGGGAGAGGGATTTATGGAACTCTTCCAAAGGTCTTTCACAGGTTTTCAGAAGAGCTCTAATAACATGAGAGGTAAGGGAAAATAAGGATCAAAGCTTTGATACCTAGCTTGGGTCCCTATCCAAACTCCACATTCAGGTGGATCAGAGGACTGGTTTAAAGAACTGCTTGCCTTCAGTGTGATCAAAGAGCCATTCCACAGCCGGATACTATATCGGCAACTAATGTGTTTTAAAAAAGTCCTTTAAAACCCCAACTCTCACTATGATTTGAGCACAGATCTGTGCTATAAAATGAAACTTTGTTGTAGCAGGTGACAAACAGGCGGCAGCCAAGTCCAGAGATGTAGCTGAATATGGTAAATTGAGACTTAGTTTCCCAAAACTTTGCATAAATGAAGGACAAATAACTTTAAACATAGAAGCACTTTACACCTAAAATACCCCTTATTTCAGTAGGAAACAGTAATACGTCCCTAAAAGTAGAACAGAACACAAAGTAGCTATGGGGCTTCATGACTGGATATAAATTTGGAAGATCTGATGAGGCATCTCAAACTTTTCTCCAGCTGCTTTGATGACATCATTGGTTACACTATCTACAGTGGCACCATTGTCACATTAAACAATGAGAGTTCTAAAACTATCCTCTCTGCTTTCCTGACAGATATTCATATGCTGTAGAAGGAAAAAGAAAAAAATCTTCTTCTTGTCATCATATTTTTTCTCTTTTTTCTTTTCCTTTTCTTTTTTCCTCCCACATAATTCCCTTTTGTCCTCCAGGTCTTAATTGCAATTCATTATTATTTTTGTGAAGAGCAGCCTCATGAAGGCAAAGAGTTAAAGACGTCACTTTAAATGACAAAAGCTGAACACTTTACCCCACTTTCAGTCTCTCATCTATTCATCCTTTTCATTGTGAACTTCGCTATTTCAGCTTTCTAAGCTCTTCAACTACCTGCCCCTAATTTGTATTCCTGGGAAGAGGCCTAGGCTGGTTATTTTGCATTTGTGTGCTAATGGTGCTGAGTTTGCTTCTAAGAGGAGAACAGGGAGGGGAGGGCAGGAACCTCCAAAAGGGTTTAAGTGGGAGTGGGGGTGAAGGTGCAGGAAGGGTTGTTTGGGGGAGAGTCATGCTGAATTTTAACCCTGAATGCTTTCTTATACAATTTAGCACAAAGCCCTCCTGATTATATGGAAAATGACACCCTGTGAAAACTTGCCTGTTCATATACACCTTCTAAGCGAATAGGTTAGTCAAGTGGCTGGAAAGCCTGGGAGACAGTTGGGTCATCTTTTTATTAATACATTAAAACATGACATATGTTTTTCAAAGCTTTTATTTATTTTTTTTTTAATATGGTTCTGAAAATTATGTAACTTATTCAAGTATGTATAGTATTCTGAAATACACTGAAATACACTTAATAAGGGAAACAGTCTGTACATGTAAATGATAGCAGGGCAACTTAGCTCTGCTTTGTTTGATAAAACCGTTTACTTTCACAGGGTTAATTTTGCCTGTGCACGTAGATGCCATATGAGATAAAATACCTTTCATTAGATTAAATAGGCAAACAGAGGCTTTTTGACTTATTGACTAGTATTTCAAAGCTGAGCATTTCTTATGCTAATCATTTTTATAACTAATTTAACAGACGTAAAAGAATGTCATTATGAATAATTAGAGATGTTAGTAATTTAGTTTCTAATTAACCAGGGATGTGGCAGACCATTACGGATGGGAATACTCATTAGCTGTGAGAGGCATGGGTGTTTTACTGCTTATTATAGATTCTGCCTATATTTAAAAATGGTTTGGTTGTTTGCACTTTTTAATATGGACAACTTTCTTTCATGCTGCTGGGTATATCAGCTTGTTGCACTTTGTTGCACAGTAAACTAGACAACTGCACAAAGCATCTGACGCAACAAGGCATGTAGGCAGTCATTTTCCATTTCATGAATTATTGCATGACATTAGTTCTCAACCCCAACTCCACACCCAAGAGGTGAATTTGCAAAAGGGGCATTTTTCTTTTGCAGGTGTAAGTTGCTTGTAATGCAATTAAGCAGAGAAGTGTTAGACCGTCAAATCTATGCCTGTGATTCATTTTGTGAGCGAAAATGAAAGGAAGCCTATGTGCTAATGTCATCCTACTTGCTGAGCTTATGACATACTTTATAGAATGGTACTGCAGACTATATATCATCCACTCTCTCTATGTAAGCTTTCACTAGTGACTGCACAGCCGTCTCTGGGGTATGAAAAAGGCTACTCCTTTAGGCTCTTACATCCCCTGAGTGAACTTCCACACAACACTGATTCTGCTCTTACCACTTTTTGCTTTCTTTCATTACAATTTCCAAAATTATTATGTATTCTAAATGTTCAAATTCTGTTTCAATAAGACCCAATCAAAATACAACCAACTAAAAAACATTCTTCCCTTTCATTTGAATTCTTTTTTTTTTTTTTGCAGTTTCTCAGATATTGAAAATCCTTTGGAATCAGTACAGTTGTGTTGTTTGGAAAAGAGACTGAATATTGATTACAGTAATCATAAGCCATTTTGCAATATTAGCGTATTAGCAATATGGACAGGCCATTAAGGTCTGAGAAGGGAGTCTGCCCCATGATTTATTACTCTATGGAAAACAAGAGAGTGACAATTTCATGAGCTATGGCAGCAAATAAACCTGAAGAAGAGTTTCGTCTGAGTGCTGACATTGGGGTTATACAGAAATGTGCACCCTAATAATGGCAGTCTTTGTCTATAGAACAGTCATGCACGGTTTTTCAAGGGTGACCCAGTTAAACTGCTGTAAGCTCTGTTTAGTCTGAATATGTGTAACAGACCTCCACCCGCCATTTAATGTAGTTTAACTAGATTAGTTTAAACTGCCCCTTTAGTTAACCAATGCAACTTTCTCCTGTAGGGAGAAGCAAAAGTGGTTTCAAGTCAGATCATTCATTGTTTCTGTGCAAACCTGTTTGTGATTCCTCTCACTTGATAACAAGTGTGTCCCATTTCAATACCTGGGTTAGAGTCTGCACGAAAAATATCAGAAGGTGTAAATTAAAATCAACTGCTATTTCAATTCAAGTGTTCACATAGGGAAGAAGTAAAGATGGAGATTCCTGATATGCTTATTAGCCTACTTATGTATATTGTATTGCCAGTTAAACTTTGCCTAAGATACAATTCAACACACTTAGTCAGATTAGAAAATATTTTTTCTTTTCATAGCAGAGATTAGAGCACTAACCACAGCTATGGAAAATCAGTGTTCAGTGCCTGCACTACTATAGATATCATAATACAAATGACCTTGGGCAAGTCACTTAGCATATATTTGCACTGCAATCAGACAACCTAACCTTAAAGTTCAGCATTCCTGAACTTTTTAGCAGCACCAGTAGACCACTGTCAACCCCCACTGTTTTCAAAGGCCACCATGGTCCCCTATAAAATTTTAATCAAAAGCACCATTGTGACAACTTTGTTTCATATGGTTCAGCAAACCACTTACTATGAATTGGGAACTGCAGATGGGAATCTCTCCAATGGCATGGCTTCAGTGTAGGTTAAATGCCAAGGGTCACAGGCAGATTTGTGCATCCTAAGCTGCTTTGTCTATGCTTCCGAGTATGCCCAATCTAGTCTGGCTACCACCAGCACTCCCATGTCTGTCCTTGCTGCTGCCATGTTTCCCAACTACAGTATAGACTGTGCCTCAGCTCTTCACCTGGAAAAGTATTGTCTCACTCACAGGTGCAATCTGAATATAAACAGATGAGAAGACTCTGAGGAATCCAGACCACATAGGGCTAATGAGAGTATTTAATATATAATCTAAAATACACTGGATAGTTATTGTCTCAACTTTCCCTAGAACGTTGTGGGAAGTCCTAGTGGGTACAGCTAGAGGAATGAGCGAACTACTGAAATGGAGGTGAGAGGTTATATAACTCCGTATAATGCTTTACCTCATCCAGATAAATGTTTTCAAATTGCTAATTTTACATTTCTAGATGCCAAAAATTGTTAA
>JANHGB010022861.1:0-15348 GCA_026283785.1 Coracopsis vasa
CGGCAGCTCCCCCTCCTTACGTCCCGGCACTCCAAATAACTCTCTCTAAGTTGTAGAGTCTGATTCCGTGCTTCATTCTGGTCCCACACAATAAAATCAGAAAACTACCAACATATACATTCTCCTTGCCAACTGATACCCATCTGGTTTTGCCTCAATAATGGTCTCTAAAACACATTCCCAAGTGTTGTTGTTTTGTTTTTTTTTTCTGTTAAAGCTCCTGTATAATCTTAGTTCCTCCTAGCCTGTGTCTTTTGGCTAGACTGAGAAAGCTGGGAATTGCCCTTTCCTCTCCTGAAACTAATACCTTCAATGTCAAAAAATTCACCTTTTCCCTTTCACATAAGGGTTAGTTGCAAGTTCCCAGCAGCTTCTGCCTCAGGTGCTCCCAGGGCTGGGGATAGCCCAACTTCTCCTGCAGCTTGTCCTGGCCCTGCTCGAGCTGCTTAGAGGGACAGAATGGACCTGTGTTCATCACCACCCTTGAGATCAAGCGTTTTGGCAATGCCTAGAGCAGCATTCAAATGTCATACAGGCAACATGCAGCAATTGTGCAAAACAAGGCAACTTTGCCCCCAAATGGCCCATCAGGTTTAAAACGAACGATCTGACCTCTGCAGAAGAGTGTTCTTGAGACCTCAGCAACGACAGCTCCCATAATTACCTCAAATACTCCCCAGCCATCACCCTTGGACCACACGGTCCCCTTCACCTCTGTTTGCTGAGGATTTCAGGGCTTGTTTCCTGATGGCTCCTTCCTCCTGCAGTTCCAGCAAATCTGAAGATTTTATCTTGTGCATCTCTGTTAACAGCCCTTCTCGGGGAGCTGGATATTCACCAAGCCTTCCTTGGCTGTTGACCTGGCCTTATGTTTGCCAAGCATACGCTGTAGCAATCTAACCACAAAACCCAAGCAGTACAACAGGCATACTCAGTGTCCCACACCTCATTTCACAACCTAACAGACAAAGGCCCTTTTCCCCTTTTCCCACATGTATAACTTCTCTGCATGCTTTCTTCCCACATTGGCATTTCACGGCGTTGGTGCTGGGGAGGTGGAGATGAACTCCTGTTGAGCAGGGATTTTTGTGGGAGGTTGTTGTGGCTCCAGATTTCTTACAGAGCGAGCCCAAGCATGAGGCAGACAACACAAATAAAGGCAATGAGGAGAGGGCAGCAGTGTTTCAGAATTTGTAGGAATGTTGGTATTCAGCTCAACTAAACTGAATAGAACTGACACACCAAAAAAACCTGTGAATAAGAACTATACTGTTTTGTTCTGCATGACTGGTATCCTGAAATGGATAATAATCTCTCTCACACAACACACCTGTTTGTGACCCTGTATTTGTCAGGGACTGGACACAGTGTTCTTGCAGATCTCCCAGCCTGAGAATTACTTGTTCTGTACATAGAAATTTCTGAACCACACAGATATGGGAGACCTATCTCTTGAAATCCAGATTGCCAATGGATGCTAAAGATGGACGTACAGTTTTGCCTTCACTTCACAAAGATCATGGTGATTCAGGCAAGTTGTCCTAGAATATACTTAAAACTAATAGTTCACAGTCAGAGAGCTAAAGGCTTAGGAAATTTATCTTAAAAAGAGTGTCAGAAATTATATGTTGCTTAAGTAGGTACTCTTCTGAAGCCCTTCAGACTGAACAAGAGTATATTCCTTTTAACTTGACGTAACAGCTGAGCAGTCTCCAGTCATGCTCACACTCACAGCTCCTTTATTCCCTTATTCCCTACCCCTATACTGGGATTTTGCCAATATTCCTGGCCATTGGTATGAGAAAAGGAGTGTTTTCTTCCAGCAGGAATCTGCAGCACAGCCATCCCAGCACTCCATCCGTGAGGGCTCCTGCATGACAGAGGGAACGGCAGAGAAGGCAGATGCCTTCTCCTGCATCACCCTCAACAAGAGACCTGGCTGTCAATAACACTGGGGGAAAGATGGAGCAACATAGTTGTATTGTTAGCATATTTCTTTGTTACATAAAGAAATAAGTAAACTGGTAATCTCCAAAAATTCCCACTGCACAGAAAGAAAGATCACATTTTAACAGAGGTGGGACAGCAGGCTGCTAAGTTGTAGGTACATATTAAAAAAAACATATAAATGTTGCACAGAATGGTACAGGTCTAAAACTCACAAAATTGTTCAAAAAATGGCAGCCAGAAACATCTGTGGCAATATTTTATCACAGCCAAGAGCACAAGGTAGTGATATGGATGAGCATGGGGAAGACATGAGGGGATCCATGAGGACCCGCTACACAGAACATAACATTACCCAAGATCAACCATTGTGTGGTGGAAATAGTCCTTTCTGTCCTGGAGCAAATGGGAAAATCCGCGCATTGCTGAAGATTGTGTCCTGAAATAGCCTGGCCACAGGAGGGCCACAGCGTGCGTTTTTTGGGGATGACAAAGACCTGAAAAAGGGTTCAAGGACATAGGGAAGTAGGAAGCAGAGTAGAAAGACAATGCAATGGTGAGACAGCCCTAGACTTGAACTACTGTGAACTTTCACAAACATGCTCCTCACACCATATGACGAAAAATCACAGAAAGGAGCTTGCTTGCTTCCACATGCTTGCTCTTCACCCCTCAACCCTCAAGAATTTTCTCTCTTAAAACAGTGGCAACATCTCTAATGTATCAAGGTGTGCCCTCCACATGGGAAGCCACACAGCTGGACATGTGTTGGCTTATATTACACAACTGGAAGTGTCAAACTTTCCCAACAGCACAGTCCTTTCCTCCCACACCCAGGAAAGCAGGAGTGCCCAGAAGCTGTCTGTAAGAACGCATCTGGTGGAATTGAGTCTAGACCCAAAAGAGACAGGCTTTCCTCCAGAAGATCCAGCAGTCAGCCTCTGCCTTTCATCTTACTCCTGAGAGGACATGCTTGCTCGGGAACCTCAGCTGCTTCCTGCCACCACCACTCCTCTGTCCCAGCTCCAAAGCCCCTTCAGAGTAGCTTCCAGAAGAGCAAGTTATACAGGCTACATCCACCCAAGTAAGTTTCCTGATGCGCACAGGTGGAGAGGGTAAACTACAGGCAGGATCTCAGTGGACCATCCCTCTTCCTGAATTACAGCCCCTGGATCCATTTCCCACATGAGGTGCTTTTGGTCTTCATGCTGATGAAAGAGCACTCTTTCTGAGGAGAGGCTGCTGGCCAAGCCCAGCACTAGACCATCTTCCTGGAGCTACCCTCTAGCAGCTGCCATTGATGTTACCAGCACAGAACAGACCTGCGTTGTCTGTTCTTTCCCTTTCCCTGACAACACAATGATGGAAGAAACCAGGAAGAACACTGATCAACAGTGAAAACAAACAGAGAAAAACAAATGCTCATTTGATCTACTCACTGGTAAAATGTTGATGTATGGCCATTCTGGCCTGGCTGGGCATGATGATGACAGGCAAGCAGGAAAGCAGCACCAGCTATGGCTAAACAGCGGCTTCTTGTCCTGGAGTCAGAGGTCACCAGCAGGCTGTCAGCTCTGCCAACATAAACCCACAAAAGCAGAAGGTATCGCCCTACCTCTGGTGTGATCTGAGAAGATGCTGGCTGGAGGGCAGGGCATCCCAAGGGCTGCTGGCAGGAGCTGCCTGTGCCCCTTCCCCATC
This sequence comes from Coracopsis vasa, assembly GCA_026283785.1. NCBI lineage: Eukaryota > Metazoa > Chordata > Aves > Psittaciformes > Psittacidae > Coracopsis > Coracopsis vasa. The sequence goes on from JANHGB010022861.1 coordinate 3,649, forward strand.
CAAAGGACCCCAGCATGTGGTGGAGGAGGAAGAGTACTGGTCTCTCATCTGCACAGAGACTCATCACATTTTCTCAGGATGAGGTAGGTAAGAACGGGCTATTTCCTGAGGATTCCGTAATGATGAAATAAGCTAGTGGCAAGGAACTTGGTCACAGGTCTAGGAACTACCTGTCCTAAAGGAAGTTGCTTTTATACAATCTGATCAAGGATGACAATTTGTTTATGACTTAAAGAAAGCTGTCTTACCCATGTTGTTACTTGAATCTTCTTAACTGAAAGCTTTATTTCTTCATGCAGTTAAAAACTTTCTAGAGCAATCCTATCAGTGGTCCCATGGATAGGCTAGAACGCTTTGTGTTATTTGCTTAAGATGCTCTTCCTCACAAATGAGGAGGCAGTGAGCTGCAGTTGATGGCAGAATGAGTGGCCAGCAGCAAGGAGTCCTTAAAATAGAACACAAAAAGCTCTTGCATCTAACTAGGATCCAGTAAAAGAAATTGTTGCCTTTGTTGTATCCTGCAACCAGTCACACTACAAAGTCCATATGATTTCATCTAAAACCAAAAATCTCCTACAATTCGGATTTCTTTCTCCAGGAAAGTAATGCAGATTTTTAATTCATGCATACTTTTTCAGGGTCACCAAAAAACCCAATATTGCACCTTCTTCTGGTTCATTAGACAGAAGTTGTAGAGCCAAAACCAACAGTAAGGAAAAAGAAAATAAACATTTCTTTCACCAGGAGGCTTGCATGGTTGAAAGGCATCATCTGCAATGAAATCAAATGACCCAACTTACAGTCTTATATCTGAGCTTGGAAGCATTCCCTGGGATGACAACCCCTCTCCACCAGGAAGCCAGCAGAGCCCAGCCAGGACAGAAGGGATACACAGAAGATACCTAAGCTTTGCATACAAACAGAATTGGGAGGAGTTACTGGTATAGCTTCTGGCATAGTGATGGCACCATCCAGGAAAGCAGTACCAGGAGGACTGGTAGATACCAAGGGCCTTCAGCAAAGTAGCAAATCAACACCTGATATGCACAAAAACTATACACACTAAAGCTCTACTGACAAAGGTTGCTGCAGAGAGAGACACATAAAGTTAAGACTAGAAAAGTGGGCACAACAGAGAAGATCCTCTTATGAATATACGCAAATACTTTTAATTCTTTATAGAGCATTATTTCTAATATATATGTATTTGCTGTCCTTATGAAGAATTTTTCAGCTCCAGGAGCAATTGTCTCCTGGAGCTGAAAAATATTTTCCTTCCTCTAAATCTCACAGGAGTTAGAAGAAGGGAATTTATTCAAAGCCTGTACCTGAGATTATCACGTATATGCTGCTTGTTTACTTCTTGAAACTAAGGTGTCTACATTTAGAATGAGAACATTTTCTTCCTATGAAGCTGCCAAACGAATTCAATGCATCTTTCCACAATGAACTTTGAAAACTACCATGTAAGTTTAGCCACTCTATGAGAAGTACAAATGCCAAGAAAAAAATACTACAGAAGCATCCAAAGTGGAGATCTAGCACCTCTTTGCTCCCTTTATGGGGGTTTAATATTTAGTCCAAACTTACCATGAAAATTCTGATTAATGATCTTTAAAGCTCAATACCACTGCAGATTCAGCCTGTAACTGAAACTTAAACACCAAGCCTGGCAATCTGTCTCCAAGCAAGCAATACCAAGGAAAAAGGTAGAAGATGCCAACGAAAAGGACAAAGAAGATAGCAAGGAAAAGGACAAAGCTTTGATGTAACAAAAGGGAACTTGCTTCACAGTTCTGGTTAGCTATTTCTTTTCTCATGTTTTCAGGAGATAGGAAGGTCTGCAACCTTTTAACCTGAGACAGAATATAATCTTGCAGATTCATCAGTACTTGCAATATTCAGGCATCTAAACCAAAGGGTTCCCCCTTCCAACCCAAACCATTCTATGATTCTTCATTCTTGCTGAAGCCTTGTATTAAATCATAGAATGGTTAGGGTTGGAAGGGACCTTTAAAGGTCACCTAGTCCAACCTCACTGCCATGGGCAGGGACACCTTCCACTGGACCAGGTTGCTCAGAGCCCCGATCAACCTGACCATGAATGTTTCCGGGGATGGGGCATCTACCACCTCTCTGCACAACCTGTGCAGTGCCTCGCCACCCTCAGCATAAAAAAATTTCAATTAAATTTGTCCTGTCACTGCAGGCCTTTGTCCAAAGCCCCTCTCCAAGTTTCTTGTAGCTTCTTGAGGCACTGGGAGCTGCTCTAAGATCTCCACAGAGAACCTTCTCTTCTCCAGGCTGAACAAGCCCAGCTCCCTCAGCCTATCTCCAGAGCAGAGGTGCTCCAGCCCTTGCAGCATCTCCGTGGCCTCCCCTGAACTCGCTCCAGCAGCTCCATGTCACCTGTGTGCTGAGGGCTCCAGAGCTGGACTCATGGCAACAACTTAGATTAATTGCATATTATGCAATACAGTCTTTAATTTTCATGAATCAGCTTAAAATGTGCTGGTCTCTGATTTTCTTCTGAGTTCCTTTTTCATTGGGAAAGGCACATGGATGAGTTCTGTTTTGCTTTCATGTACTATTATTTTAGATTCTTTCATTACGTCAGGTTTATGAGGTTCCAGTAACCACTCCAGTTGAGGGAGTGGTTACTCCAGCCTCTTACTGGTACAATGTATCTTTTTCCCCTTTTGTTTTTCCTCAGGCCAAACAGTTTCCTTTCCTCTCTTTGTCCACTTGTGGAACTATCTTTTGTCCATTTTATCTGTCGAGAGTGGCCAAAGCCTAAGAAATCAGAGAAACTTTTCATCAATTTACTCGTGTTGGTTTATCCCTAAGCACTGGGCTGATACATGCATCAAGACATCCCAGAGGATGCTGAGCATTTTTCTACTGACTGCTCGCAGTGCATCTCAAACAGCCACTTACTCAAAGCATCCTCTCTCCTACTTCACCTTTGCACCTTCTGGTTTTGAGTAACTGGTGCAATTCTCCATGTTCTTAGAATGCCAACACAGATACACATATAAAACTCTGCTTATATCTCTCCCAAGTTAATTATTACACTGCACAGCCAAGTCGGTGCAACGCTGTGCCAGGCAAAGTGGGACAAACATCCACTCCTTCATGGTTTCCTAATCTCAGCTTTACCACTTTGCTTTCCATGGTGAAAGATTTCTCTATAAAGCAGGAAACTGTCTATACCCATGTACTTACCCACATTATTCTACAGTCCTTGTAAGCAACCTCCCAGTTTTATATGATGTGATAAGATTATTTTTTCATAACAGAGACAAGAAACATAGATAACAAATTAAACCTCTCACCATTAGTTTGTTCTAGGTGATTCTTAAATATGCAGGAATGTAGGAAAATGTTTATTTCCATGGAACTCAGATAATTAATTATATAAAACTCCACTAAAATCTGGTTTTGTCCTGCAGTAATCAATTACAAGCAAATCAAGACAAATTGGTGCCCACAAAAGCAACTCCCTCTCCATCTTCTTTGTTGTCACTATTGATACAGAGATGTACTAATTCTGCAATGTATTCCGGTCTCTTAGTCTGGAATAAAAATGTCGATATGCAGATTTATTTTGATTTGTAATTAATTGCAAAACTTCTCTCTTCCTGTGCAGAAAAGAAACAAGAAGAAAGACAAGAGGAATTGCATGCCTGCAACTACAGCTCCAGTGTAGTTGCAGGGACATTCACTCCCAAGGGTTTGCCTGTATAAGTATCTTGGCATTTAAAACTGTTTTCGGTAACTTTCATGGAGAACTGCAACAGAATCTAGGATTGCCAAACTAGATGATCAAGCATCTGCATGTGTTGACTGCTGTGAGTACCCTTATGTAAAAGCCTTCTTACAGACCAGCATCCAAATTATTTCTTCTCTATCAAGTACTGTTATGAAAGGTCTCAAAATTTCTCTAGAGAAGTGCCCTGAAGAAGGCAGAACTTTTCTAAGAGGGGGTTTTTAGGTTATTTTTGCAATATGGTGAGATGGAGTAGTACTGGAACAAGGACTAATTAGTTATTCAGCACTTTGGCCTGCTGAATGTTGAACAAATCCTATATAAATGAGATATACCCAATGCAAAGTTTGAGGTTAATCGTAAAAAAATTAAAGTGGGGATTCAGCAGCAGGCTCAAGAGACAACAGGACATATTCAGTGAAAAATCTGAAGGGGTCCTACAAGGATGCAAGAATAAGGTTCTTCATCAGGGACTGTAGTGATAGAACAAGGGGTAATGGGTCTAAACTGAAACAGGAGAAGTTCAGGTTAGATAGAAGGAAGAAGTTCTTTACTGTGAGGGTGGTGAGGCACTGGAACAGATTGCCCAGAGAAGTGGTGAATGCTCCATCCCTGGCAGTGTTCAAGACCAGGTTGGACAGAACCTTGGGAGACATGGTCTAGTGTGAGGCATGCCTGCCCATGGCAGGGGGTTGGAACTGGATGATCTTAGGGTCCTTTCCAACCCCAACCATTCTATGATTCTATGAATCAGACAACTGTTAGTGAGATGAAGACGCTACATGAACACTCATTTTATGAGTAGTTGAGTACATCATTGTAAATGGAGTATTACAAAGAAGGCAGCCCTGAGCACCTGGGTAGACTTGTGACAAACATCGCCTTTGAAAATACCACCAGATGTTCATTACACTGTTTGACTGACAACAATCTTCACACTCAACTGCAAAAAGTTAGCCTGTGTTGCTTGCTTTAGCACTCCTCACAAGCCTCAGTTCTAAACACCTAGACATGCAATTATTTCATTAACATATAATCATACTAGCATTAAAAAGCCAACTAATGCCCCATGCAGCACAATTATGCTCTGTTTGTAAACTGATGCTTTTGTCTGTATTTTCATAGACTGGTACTTCCAGGACAGCACTTCTAATCTCACTGAAGACTGCTGTTTGTGGTTCAAACACCAATTTTGCACACTTTAATCAAGAGATCCTTCAATTCATATCTCCTCAATTCATAATGAAGTGTACAACACTTTTCCTGTAACAGAGCAATTCCTGAACTGCCTTACAATGACTTCCCAAGGAAGTTTTGGTACTCCCCATCTCTTCATTTTCCTAACTCCTACGTAATACCTAAATAATATAAACCTAATGTATCCTCTTAGCCACAAGGAACATGTGAAGACAAGAGTAACTTCAAGCAAATACTTTGAGATATCCCTATCTATTTTTCAAGCCTCCATCATCTCCTCAACATATTTAAAAGACAGTCTTTTGTAACCAATTTGTTTCACTAGACTGAGAAGACCGACATGCTCAGATTTTTGTTATTTTCTAATGAAATACAAGTTAACATTCCTTGTGTTTTGTTTAAAAAAGCAAACACACCCACACCCTTGGAAAAATTACTGAAAGGTATACATTTCGTTAGGATAAATAAGCTTCAACTGGTCTGCGATATTTACCAAACAATGGCAGAAGGCTGTCTTGGCAGATTAATTCAGTTTAAGACCATCTTCTCTGTTCAATGCATAATAAACAGTATTGAACAAACAGGTGAATTAAACCTCAGACTTGGTAGCATGATTCAATATGCAGTCTGAAGTTACATATGTATTTTTAAATATGCCTTTTTAACATTCCTTCAGCAATCTGGCTGATTTCAATGCTGGCTGAGCACCAACACCAATCACTGCCAGATTCTTTGTCTTGAATTGCTTGCTATGGCAAAGAGGGAAGTTTCCCTATTGTTATCCACAGTGCAAATTTGGAATATGTACTGAAACATACCCAGAGGGAGGGCATTAGGGGGGTGAGTTTCATTGGTTTGTGATATTTTCTGCATTTACTAAGTAAAATGCTGTAATTATTCAAATGAATGGAATGAGTTATCATCTTCCTGAATATGGCTTACTCTCTCCCACCAGTGCTACTGGACTGAAATAAAACCAACCAAACAAAAAGTCATTATTTTGTTTTCTTCAGAGCTCTGTAATAAAACAATTCACAGAAGGCTTCTAGAGATTTCTCTGAGGAAAATTCTTCCTCCCCTTCCTTTCCCCTCAAGATTATCCTAATCCTTATCCTACTTGTGAACTGTTAAAAAAAAAAACAACCCTACACTGTTGTTCAAAACCAAACTGCATAGGGTAGCTTTCACCTTTGTTCTGTATACACCCTAAACATTTAGTAACATCTACACTTTTAATATAAAGAGTAGCAACATGACTTCAGAGACTCTTCTCTCATATTTACATAACTGAACCTGAAAGAATGGCTGAGCTTCAGAAGGAATCAAATGCCTTCTGCTGTTTGTTATCAGTACAGATGTGCCCATGTATGAGATTTCACAGACAAGTAAACCTGCTTACAGGCACCCACACAAATCAGAGCTAGAATTCTGGTAAATGTATGCATGCATACACTATTTTGTGTCTCTTCACTACAGGTGTACAGAACTGCAGGAAATACCACATATTTGCCATGCCATAGAATAAAATCAAAACATAATCAGCTTGATGAAAAGTGGTATCTTTCAAGAACATCAAAAAGATTAACACAGAATAGTATTAAAAATCTGATTTTGCAAGTGATCTGGGGAATAAAAAAAAACCTGCTAGCACATTTGCTGATTTCCTTAAACTCTGAACTCTTGATAACCATTTCCAGAACTTATTTCTGTAGGTGATAATTAAACTGCTTTTTCTTGAATCATTGCGCTATTCAAAGGAAATCAAAACACCAAAACCTATGGCAAGTGCCCAACTGTCTCAACTCCCTGAAAATCTTTATGCAAGTGGCAGTTGTTTTCTCCTGTGGGTATTTCCTGTCTGCTAACTTTGCCCAGAGAGCGGGCAAAGTTGCTCCCATGACCTTCCCTTTTACAGTTGGGAGAGTGGTGAAGCCCATTCAGAAAGCTCTGTGAGGGGTGCGGGTTCCACAGCTGGGCTATGCTGCCCAGGGAGTTGTGAATCCCTGCCCAGGAACAGCTAAGAAGTGACTAATTTTGTACCAGTTTTGCTCTCCTCCTGTCAGACGTGTTTTGTGGAAATGTTCCCCCACACACACCATTATCCACCCACTTTGTCTAATACAGGTTTCTTTATTACTGCAGGGGGCTAAAATGAAAAGTAACTACATTATCAGATCATATCTGAACTTACAAGAAAGAAACTTTGAACACAACAGGCATTTCTATAGATTTAGTGCATCAGACCCATCTGGAAGTTTGGCAATACAATTAAGTAACAGCAACTTCCTCTTTTTGCAACTGAATTGCAGCATGTTTGTATCTGCAGAGACTACTGAGAAATCGATCATCCCATCTAATATCACTGTGAAAAGTCTTTTAAGTTTTCCTTTCAGAGAAACAGGTGTAAATTAACACATAAGAGATAAAACACACTTTACCAGGGACATTCATGTAAACTTCCCAATATTTAAAGTGACGTAAGAAAGAACTCAGGTTAAGCATTCCATCTTTCAATTGATTCAACTGATATGGGAAACAGATCTCCATTCACAAAATATAGTCATTTTAGTTTCAACTACGCATTGTGCATCATGGTATATACGGAGAAGAACGTATCTGTATATCCTAATAAGTATCCATATTTACATACACTCACACACTGGGCACCTGAAAATAAACAGCATTCATTTGAACAAAAATGTACTTCCAACAACAGAATTTCTCTATTAAATCCATGTTTATTGCTTAAATTTTATCACAGTGGAGATTAAATTATGCTTAATCATCCGGTCAGTGCTTTTTTACCTTCTTCAATGCCAAAAAAAAACATTTAAACCAAGTCATTCATACACTCTAAGTCTTATTACCATCCCACCATTCATCGCCTCTGTGTGCTCCTTTAGTTACCACAGACTTCAAGATTGTAAAAAGGTATAGCTAATAGGCTTATTTATAATACCATTTTCTTCAAGTATTCAGAAAGCAGTACAAGTAGCTGTACTGTATATAAGAAACATATCTGTACTGTTATTTATTGCTATAGGATAGAGGCTCCTGATGGAATGATAGTGAAATACTGCATCACTGTGTATGAAGATGATCTCAGCATCCTGTAATCATCACAACTCTTCCCATGTTAGTGAACAACACTAGATTTCTCCTTTCTCCTTCAGGCACGGGATTTCAAACTACAAATAAATAAAGCATACACTCACAACACGTGTAGTGCAAGTTCCAAGTAAACAGAATGACATGGAAATAAACTCATAGTTGCCAACTTTGGTACAGCAGGGCAGTGATGATTTTATGCCCAGTGCCCTGCATCCCCACCCTTGGTGCACAGCACCGCCAGCATCCTGTGTCGGCAGCAATGGTTGAAAGAGATTGTTGCAGGGGAAGGGGGAGATGACCACTTCTGCAAACCTTGTTCTGGGGCGGCCAGGCTTCACCCCACGTGTCCCACCAGCCCTCGGAAGGAAGGTGAGGAGGCAGGCTAGTCAACCACCCAGCAACCAGCCCCACATCAAAGAATGTGGATTGGCAACTATGTGAAACATGGATTGCGTGGCCCAGACTAATAGAAGGTAATATTTTTCCAGATACAACCATTGAAAGAGAACATCTACAACACTGTGATTTAGAAAGAACTTAATAATAATGAGAATTAACAAGAAGAGACATTCAGCTCTGGGGTGGGGGGATATTTGTTGGTTTTTTAAACAAACCCCAAGTAGCGGTTTGATTCTTCACAGCTCTGGGCCATTACAAAACCATCTGCATTAAGCACAGGGCTAGTTTTCTTTTTGTTGTTGTTGTTGTTTCATTTATTTGTCTTAATTATGCAAATCTACTTCCCACACAGCCATATTTTAAACTGAAATAAACCTCCCTAATATTTTCATGGCATAAATTATATATGCAGAGAAAGGCAACAAATAAATTTTTTTAGAAATTTAAAATTAGGACATATCGTAGACTCACTCAAGACCCTTTTCTCCAAAGTACTAGTAGTGAGCAGAAGAGTCATGCAGCTTATCACTAAAAAGAGTACCTATTTTTGCCATTTTTCTTCAGTGCTCATTTTAAGTTGTTTTTTTGGTTGGTTGTTGGTTTTTTTTAATGCCTGTGTTTTCAGTCCAGAACTTGCTATTTCTTGCACAAAGACTGGGAAAATATGGGGGTTTTAAACAGCATTTTTACACATGCTGAACCCTCAACAAAGGAAACACAGAACTAGCACTAAAGTTCTCTCAACTGAAAGATGGATATCTTAGAATAATAAAAAAAATAACAGAAAACACGTCTGCAAATAAAAAGAAACCTCTCCTCATTTTGGACACACACATTTAGCTTTTAAAAACTGAAAATTCATAAATATGGTCATCGTATAACTTTAGAGAATTAAGGCTTCTAAAAGCTTCAGTGCCAAAATAACTTCTCTGTATCAGTATTAAGAATAAAGTATTTTCCATTTTAAGTTGTGCTTGCCTTTGTTGTTCTTTTTAAAGCCTTTTCTTAGTTCCATTGAATTTTGTCACATAGTATTACATACCAAAGGGGAGTGTTAGAACTGCTTACTGAGGTTTTAAGTAGTTGTTAGACTAAGTTACAGCGATAAAATTCGATTACTGATCCGATTCATTACTACTTGACATGGGCGGTTGGCTCATTTCACCTTTTTTTCATGCCTAATGTGGCCATTTCTTCTATACTTGCCATTTGGTATCCCGTTTTGGTAATGTCCATTAACAGTGCTATGTTCACCATTTGACCAAAGATGTTTGCTTTGTTTGCAGATAAATTTTGTTATCCTGGCCAAAATGTAATAAAGTAAGGCAGCACTCACTAGTACAACAAAGGCAATATCCAGTAAGAAATACTGATAGAAAGAGATGCTGTAAACAGCGGCACGTAGATGCTGGGCTCCGTTGTGACGGAGGATGTAATTAATCCAGTATACAGTCCGGTTAACAGGATGACCAGGTTGGTCTTTGTGAATCTCAGACAGCCTCTGGGCCCGCTGTCGGTAGCTGCGGGGAAGAAAAAGACAGACAAGGGAAGAAAGGAAAAATCATTGTCAGCGCTCCGAGCAATGCAAGCCTGGGAACACTTGAAGATACTTAAAGTCTCTTCAGATCAAACAGCACATTACCACGGGACTCTTGCAACCACCAGCATACAGAAGGCTAGACACAGCAGATAAACTGTCTTTAAATCACTCCTCACAGCTTGTTGATGAAGAAAGACTAGAAAAGCAGACCCATGTGTGATGAAAGGCAGAAATCCACCCTCCAGCAAAGCGATGAAGAGCCAAGCTGACCTGCTGCCAGAGGGAACTCTTATCTAATCCAAAATGAATCCTATCAAGTGAGACACATTTGTCCTTCCCACTGTAAATTGGCAACATACCCTGCCCAATACACCACTCATTTATGTTATTGTGCAACTGAATTACTACAGAAATGCAGCACAAAGCAAGAAACTTGGATTTTACTGCAACAGACCACTTCCACTTGGGGCTAGAGCTCCGTCTAAAACTGCTTGTTCTAAACGGGCTGACCCAGCAGCTGATCACGTCAAATTCCTTCTCTTTTCCCTCACTGCAGCTGCAGGGTTGACACGTTATTTATGCAGGACTTGCCTTTAAACCAAGGGTAATTGCACAAGGGAAAGGTGATGCAACTGCTGTTACTGAGATCTCTTTAACGACATTCCCTCTTGCTGCAGTTTTGCTCCTTGCTCCTTACAGGTTTCTCTTTTTCCAAGCCAAACACCACTTCCAAGACTTTGCTCCCATTAAAGCAAGAGGCATTGTCAGCACCATACTCCAAACCTACGGCTAGCTAGACACAATAAACCACCAGCTAAGAGGTCATTATTTTTAATCTGGAGATGGTCTGAACATCACAGATGCTTAAAACAGAGCAGTTTGGAACAAACTTGAAATTACTCTCCTTACACTTTAATATCCCTGAGCAAATTTGTTGGCTGGAATTAGAAGGAGTTATGAAAGCCAGCTCATGGGCTTTTACTTATTCCACCCGAGTAACAAAAACAATTTTACAAAAACCAGACTGGACTTCTCATAGTCATAATAATTTATTAGAATACGGTCATTGCAACAAATTACCTTCTTGACCTTAAGAGAGGTATTACTGGCCAGAACAGGAAATACTTTTTTAAATGGGACTTTGGAAGAGTCACTCTTTTTGAATACCTCTGTATTTTTAGTTACATTGCAAACACACCACCCTACAATCGTGTAAGTCTATTTTGCTCCAGGCCCCACAGACAGCACAACAGACTGTTAGATATGGAGAAACTTTAGTCTGCAACAAGGAATAAAGCAGGATAGGTTTGTTTCTGTAACCTTTCTGCCCTTAACAGGGCAACTGCACAAAGAGCAAATGAGACAATTGGGTTTTGGTACACTGAACAATGAGCTTAGTACCTACACAGAAACCTGATCAAGTGAAATTGTGAAGTGGCACAATCATCCAAAGACTTGACCCCACTATACAGACAAGTAGGTCTCAACATGCATTTTTTCCCCTTGCACGAAGGCTCTGTACATGCATATTTAGCCCATAGCAACAGCAAAAGCATGAAACAAGCACTCATTCCATACCTGGGATCATTTATAACTTTTACTAGAGCTTCATACAATTCGTTCTCAGTGACAGTCTTCCAGTTCAACAATATTCCCATGCCTTTGGCCTGCACACGAGTCATAG